>CATIWR010241172.1:0-28289 GCA_949677035.1 Omphalea diandra | reverse complement strand
AAATTAAAAATCCATTAAATTCCTAAATAAAAAAATAATATCAAAATAAATTTAAAAGCTGTCAAATCTCTCTCTCTCTCTCTCTATATATATATATATATATATATATATATATATATTGATAATTATATGTTTTATTTACTTTAATAATTATTAAAAATAATATATATGCATAAAAATATTATTTTATAAATATATCCCTATAATTTTTATATTTACACGTTTCTCTCACATTTTGTTTCCTATATTTTTTGAAAATGTTGTTTTCGCATGTCTGTTTCCCTGCTTCTTATTTTCCTGTTTCATTTTTGAGTAACATAGCAAACAACTAAACATGGCCTTAGGTGCTATATAAGTACAAGTGTAGTGAGGAGCTACATCTACATTTATTGATGTTGAACACTGATGTGTTGCCTTGAGCGACAGTTGCAGTGCTGTCACTCCTAAGGGCGCACTTGTTTGCTCTTTTCGATAAAATTCTATATCTTTTTGGTTCACTTTCAATGTCTTAAAACATAATTAATATTGAGCTAAATGTGACCTTGATGGTAACAAAAATTATATTAAACTGTGTTTAGCTCCATATTTTAGCCATGATGCTAACAAAATTTCCTCACTTTGTATACATAATTTATTCATTTTTATTTACTATCTATATATCGTTTGAATAAATTCTATATTTGAAATTTGGATATAGAATTCTTTCATTTCAGGTATAGAATTTATTCATTTTTTGTTCTCTATATATACACATTTAAACAAATTCTATATCTGATATTTGTAGCGACCAAGCAGCCAAATATGGCCTTGGGTGCTACACAAGTATAGGTGTAGCAAAGGAGCAACACCTGCACTTATGATGTTAAAATTACACAATTGTTGCTATAGGTTCAACTTCAAAAAGGAAAGCATTAGTCACTACTTACATGTGTCAAACTGGACATTTTGATTAAGGAAACTCCATTGGATTTATATGTTTACATGTTGGGGAAAAAAGAAGGAAAGACAAAGATAATGGTTCTATAAAGATTAAAAAAAAGAAAAGAATTTTTTTTTACACCTAAGCATCATGATACTTCTTTCCAAGTGGAGGTTGGTCCATAGTCTCACCAAGAACTATGATTTGCTTAAGATGGAACTATTGTGGGCTTGAGAACCCACAAGTAGTTAACATCCTAAACAAGGTCATATAGCTTAAAGGTCCTTTTGTAGTATTCTTGAAGGAAACTAGACATAAGCAGAAAAGGTTCAAGACATTAGTTTTGATAATATATTATGTGTAAATTATGCGAGTATATGTAAAGCTCATAATGGAGATCTTATTCTATTTTGGAAAATTATAGTTGATGTCATTATCGATTTTTTTTCTCTACATTACATTAATACTTATGTTGTTGATGTAAGTACATGTAAGGAATTACACTTTACGAGTATATATGGATGGCATAAGACTGATGATAAGGTTTAAACTAAAGATTATTATCTTAGTTGAGTCATGAGTATCAAGAGCCTTGGATTTCTATGAATGATTTTAATAAGATTCTCATTCATGGTTAAAAGTTGGGAGAGGAGCTCTTCAATGTATGATTTTTGGAATGTCATATTCAATTGGTTTAATTGTTTTGAATCATGAGTAAGGTTATGCACGAGTTAATCTAAGTCGGGGTTTTGAAGAACCCTAGGACTTGATTGAAAGTCAGGTTTTTTATTTTTTAAAGAACCAAAACTGCATTGAGGAGAGAAAAGCATCAAAACCATTTTCATTGAATTTTCAATGCAGTTTGATTTGGGGTTTCGATGTTAATAGGTCGGTGTAATTCTATTCGGGTACTTTGGCCTTTCGGTTCTAGGCAAAGAATTTTCATGCAAATTTAAACTTTTCCAACATACCTAGTCAAAATAAATCAAATACTAAGCATAACATTTTCATTCAAAATGATAAGTATATAATATACATTATCTGCAGTTACATAACATAATATTATAGTTCAAACTTATACAAAAAATAAAAATATAATAGTTCAAACTTCAAACAAAAAATAAAATAAATAGTTCAAGAACAAAATAAGCATAATAGTTCTCAAATATGAAAAATACATAAAAATGTTCAATTGTTCAAATGGGAGCAACAATGCATCATCAATAATAACAAACAACAATAGATTGATCATCAAGCAATAATTATCATCAACAAACACCAGCAACAACAACAACAATAGTCCAAATCAACAACTACAACAATTAGAATTAGGAACTTCAGTTTCATCTCTAAACTCTATTTTAACTCTCAACACAAACAACAAATTTCAATAAAACACAATTCCATCTATACTCCAATTGAACTGAAAATTGACGAAAAGCAATAACCAAAATTCCCACTTCAATAAGAAAAATCAACAGTCAAAATTCATAATTAAATAACAAAAATCAACATAAAATATTACCTAAAATAATATACACTCAACAGTCTAAATTCCATATTAGTGTGATAGAATGAACAACTTCTAAATCTTGACTAACTTCTGTAAAAAAACAAAACTAAAGAATTTAGTTTCATGCCAACAAAAGGATGAATATAAAGATTTCAAATTATCAATGCAAATTATAGAATGTAATTTGTTTCAAATTTCTCAAATTCTTCTATTGTTTTTTCTAATTATGAAGGCTCATTAGAATTTCTTAGCCAACTTTGACAGTAAATTAGAACTTCAGTGGTGGTAGGGAGTAAAGAGCTCTATTGATTCAAGGTTTTTTCCCCTATGTTGAATGTAGATTTAGAGACAACTATTGATGCTTGGATTTTAAGCACATCACTAACAACCTCAGATAGAATAGGAAACTGGACATAATTGACCATCCATCATAAAAGCAAATTGAAGTCACTCATATATTTCTCATTATTTTCCTCTAAATATTTATCTACTTGACTTTTTAAAGCTAATGTCTTTTGAATTTTTGTTTCTAAAAAGAAATCATCAATGTATTCACCTGTACCAACGCCAAAACCACTCACATCCTTATTGGCAAAGTTGGTTTCCACCCTCTCACCCACATCAACAGATTGATCATCACAGCTACTCTCTTCCATGATGGAATTTAAGGCTTACAACACTCTCTTAACTAATTTTTCAACCTCTACCTCCTTATAGTATGTCACATTTTTGTATTTAATGTATTTAAGCTTATATCTAGGGTCTAACAAAATTTCAATAAACATCATCACATTCATTTTATCTAAAGAACCCTAGTGTTTATCAAATTTTGCTCTCATTTAGCTAGCCATCTCTTTCAACTCATTATCATCTCAATTGTTTCAATTATTTCACAACCTCAGGAAAGTATAAGATAGATGTGCAATAAAGAGACTTAGATAACCTGCATGTAGCTTCATAAAAGTTATTTAGAAATCTACACAACATTGTAACTTTGTTATAATCACCCTATTAGGTAAATCAATGCCCAAATTTATCACATATTTTGCACCAATGTTCTCTAGCCTCTTAAATGCCTTCTGGTAGTTAAAGAGTTGATTTTAACATGAGAAAAGTCGAATTCCACCTTATAGGACAATTTAATTATAGGTAAGATTGTGACTTAATGCTTACCAAATTAGTTGCTTTTTTAAACACAACCATCCTTTGTGGACGACTCCTAATAAACTTCACTGTAGCTTTCAATCTTTTGATGGAACCTTGAACCACATCAAGGCCCTTCTTCACAATTAATTAGAGAATATAGGCCAAACATCTCATGTGAAATGCCTTTCCACTTAACATAAATGCACTTTTTGTCACTATCTTTCTTTTTAACTAAGCTACTGTTAGATGTATTATCAACAGTAATGCACATGACGTTAGACAAAACCCATTCCTCCGTACAACTATCAATATGACTCTTAATAACATAAACATTTAATATTCTTTTATGGATATTCCATTCTTTATCTATAAAATGAGTCGTCAAACACAAATAGCTCAGATTTTGCAAGCTTGTCCATGTATCAGTTGTCAAAGATACTCTTTCACATTAGCTTGAAAAAAAACTTTTTCATTTTTTCTTCTCCCTTATAAATAATAACAATCTCTAACAACAATAAACCTAGATGGAATAATAAACTTAAAAAGATTATTAGCCACCCATTCTCTAAATCCTTCCCTCTCCATAAATCTAAAAGATAGTCATCCTTTATTATCATTTAAACTAAACCTTTCCTATAAATTTACTGATTAAACTTTCAACATTTTAACTTAAGTGCCTCACATTCATTCCTTTTAATCCCAATTAAAACTTTTTGTGACTTATCAAACATCTTGATCACTTCTAAGATCTTTTCCATAATATAGGGAGCTATCTTTTTATAAGAATCTCTTAAATGTTTCCTAAGTTTAGAAGTGCCTATGTAAAAGCTACCTTGATAGTCTTTCTCACACCATAAGCATTTTACCCTCCTAATTTCATTGCCATCCTTCTCCTTAAGTTTTCATAATGCATCCACACATTTTACCTATAATTTTTACTATTAACATTAGAAGGATCAGTATTACTAGGTGTACCTTTATCAAGCATTTGTTCAATTGCTATAGCAGAAGCATTATCAAGCATTGGGAGTTGCATTTGAGCTACAACTGTAGGTTAAGAGCTAACTGCAATTGATTCTATTGTGTCCAGATTGCTACATGCTTTTGATGTTAGGGGGGTTCTAGCTAAAAAAACATTATCACTTGATGGTTGTGGAAGAGGTGCTAACAACAGGCCATCAAAGTTGTCTGACATTGATGATGGTGGTATTTTCTTCTTAAACATTTATACCTACAAAACATAATAATTAGAATCAATCAAAACATAGAATAGAACATCAAGCAATACATTTAACATATCTCATATTGATAAAAGCAAAGTTAGAATAATAATAAATATATAGGTAACAAAACATCAAATATAATTGAAACTAATATATGATCAAAACATAACAAAATAATAACACAAAACAACATAACAAAAACATAATAGAAAATAAAGGAAAAAAAACATAAGAGATTATCTGAGTGTATATCAATTTCAATTCACCCATAAATTTGCTCTAAAGTATTAAATAATCTAATAATTTAAAGCCAAATCAAGAGCAAATAATAGATAAGAACTAGTGTACCTTGAAATTCAAGGCTTGAATGGCTTTGAGAAACCTTAAGCTACCAATGCTCCACCTAAAAATTATAATACCCAACATAACAAATAGAAAAAAGTAAAAATATCATGTAATAGATTTTTGTAAAAACACTTTTGAATTAGAAAAAATCACCTAAATATTAATAATAACCAAACATTCATTGCATGTATGCAATAAACTAAAGAGATTGAGAGAATTACCAGCAAATATTGTTTTTTTTCTTCTTATGGTCCTTTTGGTCTTCTGATTTTAAGGATATCTAAAAGAAGAAATGAAAATTTTAGGGTTTAGATGAGATTCATAGTGGAATTATATCATGGATCGGAGAAGAAAATGGAATTTAGGACAGATACATGAGAGGGAGAGCAAAGCAAAAAGTAAATTTAGGGTTCAGGGTTATCAAAGAATAAAATGAAATGGATTTTATGGTTACTGAAAAAGAAGATGAAATTTGGAGGGGGAGGGGAGAGGGGGGAGGGAACTAAAGGCTTAATGGAAAGGATGAGAGAGGGGAGCAAAAATTGATTTTAAGGCTGAAAGAAGGAAAGTGCAAGAACGAAAATGGATTTTAAGGTTATTGAAGAAGACGACAAAATTTAGGGGTGAGAGGCTTATGATGCCGGGAGGGAGAGAAAGGGAGGGCAAAATGGAAATTAGTGTTAAGTTTAGTTTAATGTAATTTTATAGTGTATATATGTATATGTATTATGTGTATTATTATACATTATGTATATGTGTGTGTATATATATATATATATATATATATATATATATATATATATAAATATTTATAGTGATATCGATTTAGTTGTTTGAGGTTTTGATGTGGTTTAATTTTGTCTCATTGATGTGGTTTAATTTGGTCTCAGTTCAGTTTAGTGCTTGGTGTGGTATATCATTTAAGGATATTTCAAAAAATACTTTCAATTTACTTCTAGTACGGTCCTTATGAAAAACCCTTAAAAAAAATTAGTTTTTAGTTCAATTTGGTTCGACTCCTTAGTCGGATTAGTTTTCCCAACCACCATGCTCAACCCTAATTATGAGGATTCATTATTAAACTTGGTCAAATAGGTAGGCATATCAAAATAATGTTTAAAATAGGTTAACCAAGTTTGTGGTTAATTATGCAACTATGAATTTATTCTCAAATAATGGTTAGACATTCATTATGCAAACATATAATCATTCTTTGATTTTACTATGGGGGGGGGGGTGTTATGGTTTTTCTAAAAGGCCTAATGGTAATTAAAATCTAAACTTTTGCATGTTAGTGCAATTATAGCCCAAACTTCAAAAAATTGTCAAAATAGACCAGAATCGTGAAATTGAGTGCAATTCTAGGATAAACTTTAAAAATTAGTAAAATAGGTCGAAATAGTAAAATTAAGTGTAATATTAGCCCAACACATTTATTAAGATGTAATTTCTAATAAATTTATATCAGAGGATAATGAATTTGATTGAACTTTCTTTTTATGTTTATGCATTTTATAATTTTGGTCTATTACACTATTATTAATTTTGATCAAAACATGAATTAGGCTAACTTGATACTCAATTTCATGATTTTGACCTGTTATATTAATTGTTAAAGCTTGGGCTAAAATCACAGTTAATTTCACGATTTTAGGCTATTTTGATGATTTTTAAAGTTTGTATTAAAATTGTACTGACGCACCAAAGTTTGGATTTAAATTACCATTAGGCATCTCTAAAAATAGAAAGAAGACCCATTTTCAAGTTTTAAAAGGTGTGATTGTCACATGAGGACTACAAATCCATAGTGAGACAAGAATGGTTTAAATGTTTTAAACCTTCAAAGGTTAATAAGAAATTGATTGCTTATGGGAAACGTTAAAAGTATACAATGAATATTCTTTTATGTATATAATAAGTTTACTTAAAACTAAATAGGATTACCTTTGCAATCTTCAATGCCAAACTCAATCAAAATTAATTATTGAACAAATGCACCAAGTCAACTCTAACTAATACTAGTTTATGGTATCATAAAGAACTATATGGTTTCAACGATCTAGAGTTTCATGGATGTGTGATGGAGATAAAAATACTAAACTTTTTCATGCAAAGATATCTAATCAGAGAGCTAATGATGCTAGTATTTGGATTATGGAGATGAGGTTGTGATAGGAATGATGATTAGCTACTTTAAAGATCTATTTGTGACCTCAAATCCTAGTGATTTTGATGTGATGTTGGATTTATTGCGCAACTAGATTAATAATTAAATGGTAAAACACTTGAGTAGGCATTTCTTAAAGGAGGATGTCATTGAAGCCCTCTGCCAATTGCATCATATGAAGGTGTTTGGCCTTAATATTATACCTGCTCTCTTCTATAAAATATTTTGGCATATTATTAGTAATGATGTTGTGTCTATTGTTATCAGTGTTTTAAACCATGGTTGTGATCCTAAACCCCTAAATCATACCCTTGTCATCCTTATCCCTAAAACAAAAAAAGTAGAGTATATAAAAGATTTTAGGCCTATGAGCTTATAGAATATTAATTTTAAGGTTATTATGAAAGCTATTGCTAATAGTCTTAAATCTATCCTTCTACATATTATAAATGAAAAGTTCTTTTGTCCTTGGTTACTGATAATGCTCTAATTGCCTTTGGAATTTTTCATATTATGAGGAAAAAGTTAAAGGGTTGAAAAGTTACTTGGCTATTAAACTTGATATAAGTAAAGCCCATGATATGGTAGAGTGGATGCTTTTAGAGAAAATTATGACCATTATAGGTTTTTCTTATGGGTTGATCTAGTCATAAGATGTGTAACTTTGATTTCATATGTTTTATTAATTAATGGTTGTTTACATGAGACTTTGTTTTTTGTCCTTCTAGAGGGATATGATAAGGTAATACTTTATTGCCATACTTATTTCCACTATGTGTAGAAGGTCTCTTTTTCAAGTTAAAAAAATATATAGTAAAGAGATGTGATATGTTAAGTCAAAGTAGCCAAACATGCTCCTTCCATTTCCCACCTTTTATTTGCTAATGGTAGTATTATATTCACTAGAACTAGTATTCAATAGGGGGAGGCTTTATGTAACATCTTATAGCAATATGAGCATGCCTTTGGCCAAAAGATCAGTATAGAAAAATTTGGACTTTCTATTAGCCAAAATATGCTGATAGAGAATTAATTTGATCCATGACTAGATTGTAATAAATGTAGTGGTAGCTCAATTTAAATTTTTGGGTCTACTAGTACTTATTAGTCAATCTAAGAAACAATACCCATTTATGACATGTCATGTTGGATTTGGTGTAAACTTAAAAGTTGGACAGAGAGGTTTTTTATTAAAGCTGGTAAAAAGGTTCTGACTAAAATCAATACCCATTTATGACATGTCATTTTTCATTCTTCCTGTAATAATTGATAAGAGTTCAAGAATATAATGGTTTAATTTTGGTGGGATATACCAACTAAGGGAGATTGACATATGGGTTTCATAAGATAAAATATCAACACCTAAGAAAGATAGTGATATTCATTTTCGTGATTTGACAATATTTAATCTTTTTGTGATTGGTGTTAATTTTTACATGACCCCACTTTTATGGCTGTGAGGATTTTCAAAGCTAGATATTATCATGCTAGATAAAATGTCAACACCTAAGAAAGATGGTGATTTTCATTTTTGTGATTTGGCAATATTTAATCTTTTTGTGATTGGTGGTAACTTATGCATGATTTTTATGGCTGTGAGGATTTTTAAAGCTATATATTATCCACATGCTATAATTTTAAAAACAAAGTTTGGGATCCAACCGAGATATGTTTGGTAGAGTATTCTCAAAGCTAAGGAACTAATTAGATATGACATTCAATAGAGAGTTAGGAATGGATGCACCATATGTATATGGAAAGATAAATGAATACTTGATCAACCAAGTAGTTTTCTATGGAATTCATGTCATATGCTTGATGAAAATGCTATTATGCATAAGTTCATTGGTGAGAATACAAAGCAATTGTGTCATAACCTCATCTTTGCTATTTTTCAACAAAAGAAGTATATATACTTGCAACATTCCTATTAGTGTTCAACTACCTAAGAATGTAAGGTTGAAGAGTGATAACCATGGTTGTTATCTTATTAAAAGTGCCTACATTATAACAAGCGGTTTGCATATAACCTTTTCAAGCTCAAATGTGGGGCATCTCTGAGGAGACAATCATTTAAGTAGGAAAAAGTGTAGATTCTAAAGGTTCCACCAAACATTATACATTTTACCTGCCATGTATTGATAAAATTCTTGCCAACCAAAGATCTCATAATGAAGAAATGATTGAATACTGATAATATATGTCCATAATGTGATGAGGATAAGGAAACTCTTACACATGCTTTGCTTTTTTACTCTTTAGTGGCTTTTGTATGGCATTTTAACCCTTTATGAATAAATTTTTCTTCATCACTAAAACATATCTGTAAGTGGTTCCAGGCTCTATTTTCCTCTAGTTATATGGAATTTTGTGAATAAGTTATGGAATAATTATGGGTTAAGTTATGGAATAATTATGGGTTATCTAGTTTTCTAAAAATCAATTATGTCTTAAGTAAGTCAATATTCTCCCTTGTATAATTCTATGTATCACTGTTAATATGTTATCTAATTATCATGATGCCCAGACTCCTTTGATGCATTCACGTTAAGCCTCTTCCCATCTTTAGAGCTTGTCTAATGAACCCAAATTGAAAATCAATGTTTATATTGGAATTTTTTTAATTTAGATGATACTAAGTTAGGTTCTATGGTGTGAAACCATATTTATGAACTTGTGTTGACTTATATGAAAATATTGCAAACCACATTTTCTCATATTCTTATTAAGGCATTAACACTTGAATTTTCGGTCATATTATCTTAAAATATGGATTATTTGATGTTATAATATAATCAAATAGCCAAGTTATTCATAATTAATGGCTCAGTAACCCAAGACTCATAACATGACAATTTGGTCAATCACATTCACACTTTATTGCTAAACTTTAGATCAGTGTCAATTGGTTATGTTCCTCATTCTTTTGGCAATGTTGCGTACTATTTACCCATTATTATAAGCATATGGGAGATGAGTATATTTAATTAGAAAATGCTTCTCCTGATGTGATATCTATCATTTATAATGATTTTCCTATTTTTGCAAGTTAGTTGCTTGATGAAATTTAGCTTTTGTTTTTTTTAAAAAGGATACCCATTTTTAACTTTTGTTTTATGTTAGATTTTTATATTTGATTTCATATTATCTCTAATAATTTTATAATCAATTAGTTATAAATTTCAAAAAATGGCTTCAGTATATTTATTATATCATAAAAAAGTGACTTCTAAGAATACATATTTTAGTATTATATAATATAATAAAATAAATCTACTCATGAAATGCATAGTAACCCTAGTTATGAGTAGATATGTGATATTTCCTTTTATAATTTAATAAATATTTTCTATGTATCTTTTTTATAAAGAATTTAATATTAAATTACTATTTAAAATATTAAATTGACTCATATAACAAGATACAAATCCACGTAATATATGAGTTTTATTTAATATTTTTAGTTTATTTTATATAAAATTTTAAATTAATTTTTACATTTGATTAAGAGATTTTATATTTTATTATTAATATATAAAGTAATTAACATAATTTTTGAATGATAATTTTGTTGCTCCCTTGATAAGGATGAAACCTAAAAAAGAAAGATGAACTAGGTGCTTTCAGAACTCTTGAAACTTCTTTGATTTTTTTGTTGTAGTGGAACACACTTGTTCTAAAGAAAAAGATGGATTATAAGAGAATAGATGACATAAGATATTTATAGTGATTTGGCAATGAGCCTACATCCACTCTGTCACTTAGGCCTTTTACTTTCCTCTTTATAAGCTCAAGAATAACTTTCTCACTCCCTTTTACAAGGCTCAAGAGAATAAAATCCTATCGGTGATTTTTTGGGCTACTTACCAACTTATATGCTTTTGTTGAGTAAGCATTAAACTTTCTATCTTTATAAGAAATTACCAAAAAGGTGTACAAGCCTCTAATCTAGGCAAATATATAAGTAGTGCTCAAAGAAAACATATCACTCCAAAATATAAAAGCAACAACTAATAATGATTTGCAGACTAAGTTCACTTCTACCTTTACAAAGCAAAATCTCCTTTACAAATGCTTAGTGTCTTACTTCAAAAGTTAGGTTTTATTTCTAAGGTCATATTAGTGTCCTTATATAGCCCAAGGTGGATTTAAATAGTTAGAAACATATTAAACTTAAAATTAGCTATTACTGGCCATTTTGGGCAAAAACTAGACATTATCGACTCCCATAACCATTATAAATGCTTCCACGGGCATTATGTGTACAAAACTAATAAAGCAAATTGCTAGAAATTTTCCATGGCCATTAAGAATGTCCTACGATTGTTTAATAGACTTCCACAGGTGTTAGTGACATTTCATAGTCATTGAAGCCAACTCTGAACATACACTTCTCATTAAAATGGTCATAACTTCTTTTGTTGAGCTCTAAATTGTAAACTGTTTATTTTCTTAAAATTAGGCTCAAAGACTTTTCTGCCCATATATTGTACATTATCTACCTTTATGTAAATCAATCTATTGAGCATTTAGAAATTAACCTATCTATTTAATAGCTTTGATTTTAGCATGACCTTTCCCTATTAAAATCTCCATAATTTCTCTATACAACTTGGACTTGTCCATGGTTTGATTCTCTCAAAACAAGACATCTTCAACTTTCCAACTATATATAATTACTCTTTTAATTCTTCCAAATTGCCTTGCACAACCCTTCCAATTTCACCTTCCTACATATATGGCCAAATTTTGTCTCAATAGTCATTGGGATTTTGAAAATGTTTTTGAATTAAATTGTCAACTCTCATTGAGGTTTCACCATGATTGTTGACCATCTTCTTCTATCTTTAAATATTGGAAAATATTATGTTAAAAAAAATAGAATTACTCAAATATAAGAGTTAAAACTTCTCAAGGTTTTGTTATCATTCAAAACACCACTTAATCATAAGACTAAAGCAAGTGCCTTTTCAATGTTAGGGTCACATACTCAATATTCTCTCCTTTTTTTAATGATGACAAAATCAAGATGCTTTAATAAAATAAATATCAGAAAATGCATAAAATTATTTTATCAAACATCACAAAAAAATCTCCCTCTTTTATCATCACGATAAAAGATCAAAAGTAAGAAAACATTCAAAACAAGATTAAAACATTCTCCCATTTAGAAATGCGATATGTTAAAGAATTTATCCTCTTCCGAAATACAAGTATTTATGGCATCTTGTTTAAAAATAAGTCACCTCAATGCTAGGTCTAATATCGATTGAAATATAATTAAGCACAATCTCAAGGTCATAAAGAAAAACATGAGATACCAATTTACATGAGAAAAAAAATAAATAAAGGATACCTAAAGGAAAATGTAGAAAATAATTATAAAAAATAAATTTTTTATCAAAATAAATAACCAAGTTACATATGCAAAAAATATATCAAGCAAAAACATGCATAACAACTCCCTTTTAACATATGCATATATATCAATTTACAAGCATAGGAGGTGAGGGATACATTACAAATTTTGTATCAATTGAAATAACTTGATGCTAATAAACCATTGGAAGCTTTATCCTTTCTTAATTAATAATTTCCATTCACCTTTAAATTTTTTATGACAATAATTTAGTGAAAGAGTTCACAACCTACAAATAAAACTTTCTTTAGTCCTCATATTTTTTTTAGGTACATGGAGATTAGGAGTAATAATATTTTCATCATTTAGCCCATCACAACAAAAATATGTCCTATAGCTAAAATTTTCACAATAATAGCATTACCAATGGAATGCTTTTCTAGATTTATGAAAGGATTGATCATAAGATAATCTCTTAAATGCCTAAAATCTAGAAAATGAGGGCATCATATACATTCTATAACGCCTTGGTCTACAAGAGTTATGCATATAAGCATTATGTTGTGCATTAGGCCCAAAACAATATGCAAGCATACATTATCATGCATATGCATCCTTTGTTAGTGTGTCCTAGAAGATGAAGAAGTGTGTTCATGTGTAATTTATCTTTTAAATGCATAGTGTGGCACATTTTGATTTCTTAGCCTATAATATGCATACATATAAGCATGATTAGTATTTTAATTAGGCTTTCTAGCATGTGCATTTGCTTGTGTTTTGGCTTTAAACTTTTATGCTTTAGACTTTGCTTTAGCTTTAGCCTTTTGTAAAAGGATTTGTAATCTAACATCTTGAAGGCTAGGTGTTCTACTATGCTTAGCCTTCATAAACACACTCTTAAAGGAAGGGGTAGAAGAATGATTATATCCTAATCTATGTTTCACAATAGCGTCTTTGAGAGCCCAAAATTAAATCTAATTTTTCTTTTCCTCTTGTAAATTTTCAAAGGAGTTTTTCAAATCCAAAATTTTATTTTTCAAACTCTTATTTTGTCTAAAAAGAACTTCAAAAACTTATTTTCAAATATTAACTCTTCATTTTCCTTTTCCAAATCATCAATTTTAATTTTCAAAAGTTCCCTTTCATTTGAGTTTAAGAAAAGAAACTTATCTTTTCTCTCAAGGTGAAGATGGAGTAGAAGAGAAGTTTGTCTTTCATTTTCTTTTCTTAATTGTTTAACTTCTTTAAGAAGCTTATCTTTCATTTTAGACATCGAAGAGACTTCACTTTTCAAAAACACATTTTCATTTCTTAAAATCTTATTTTTATGCAAAGATTTATCCAAATTATTATTAATGCACCTAAGGGCCTTAACAAGATTTTTTATTGTAAATTTTTCTTTGATATTATCATCGGGTTCAAATACCTTGTTTGGAGAGTCTTCCCTTAAGTCATCTTCTATGGCCATTAAACATCTAGCTCTTGCTTTCTTTATTGCCTTTCTTTTCTTCTTCTTTTTTTTTTTTTATTGTCAAATGGTTCATAATCACTTATAGATGTGGAGTTCATTAAGCTGCTTCTCCTTCTTTCATCTTAATAATAATGTTTTAGCTTTATTGGTATTTTGCTTCCTTCAATTTGAATAAGTCCTTTTTTTTAGGAAGCTTCTATAATAAGAAGAGTTAATGGTTACCATTGATAATTTGCTCTTTGATAATGATGCTCTTTGATAATGATGTCCTTAACTCCTTTTCTTGAAATATTGAAAGTTTAACTCTATTACCAATTATTGGTCCCTTTGTGAGGATGGTAACCTAAGTAGGAGTGAATTGCATGCTTTCAAAACTCTTGAAACTTCTTTAAAAGTATTTTGATTTTTTTATAGTAGAGTAATGCACATAAGTTCACTTTTGCTCTCAAGAAGCAGATAGCGTAAATGACAAGAGATGACACAAGATATTTATAGTGGTTCAACAATGTGCCTACATCTATTCCTAGCACTTAGGTCTTTTACTCTTTTTTTGCAAGCTTAAGAATAACCTTCTCACTCCCCTCTTACAAGGCTCAAGAGAGCAAAATATCATAGCTTATTATTTAGGCTAATCAAGAACCTATGTGCTTTTATTGGCTAAGCATAAATCTTTCTACCCTTATAATAAGGAATGATCCAAAAAGGTGTCTAAGCCTTTCAACTAAGCAAATGCATAAGTAGTGCTTAAAGAAAATGTAACACTCTAAAATACAAATGCAACAATGTGAGCACTAGATTTTTGGTCATTAGGATGCAAGCTCAATGATGAGAAACTGCTTGAATTCTTTCCCAAAGACTAAAAAAAATAATGCCTAAAAAGTGGCAAAAGCTTTGGAGAAGCCTTAAATCAAACCCACTTTTCAATCAACCAAACCATAATAGCTTTTAGGGGACTAGAATAGTTGTCTATATAGCAAACTTAGCTAGTTGTATAACAATTAAAGAGGGTTATATAGATAACTCACTAAAGTCAATAGTAAGAAGCTTTAAGAATAAAATGCCACCAAGACTTAGAAGGTTGCACATCCAACCCAAAGTTTGCACAAATAATTATCAAACCCTAATATCTAAAATTTTTTGCTCTTATCAAAAGAGAGTGTGAGAACAGATGGGATAGGGTGCAACCCGAACCATTGGGCTTAATTGCACCTACCTCCCTCTATAAATACCTTTCAAATTGAATGAAGATGGAGAGACTCATTTTCTATAATAAAACAATGTTGAAATATACCCATAACTATATGAAAAATCCTACCAAATAGAAATCACAAACACCCAAACTCTCATCTAAGGGATTCAAGGTAATCTAGGCTTTCTACTATTCGTAACATCATTTTCCCTAACATTTAAGGAAAAATTATCAATACCAAAGTACCTTTTAGGATAAAAGATAATCTTTAGGGCACTTAAAGACTCTTCCCCCTACCTTTTTCCTTCTCCTTCCCTTTTTTCTTTCTTTTTTTTTCAATTTTTGGTTAGAGCAAGCCAAGTGGATCATACAGACCATTGGCTAGTCTATATAACTCTCTATTACTACTAGTAGTTCATTTTGTGTTTATTTCTTGTGTTTTTTTTTATTCTTCTATGGTTTCTAAGCCTTTTAAAATAGGAATGGGGTAGGTTATAGTAGCCTATGACCTTTGTTCCTCATCTTTAAGACTATAGTTACTAAGAATACTTTATTTAACTTGTATGATTGCATTCTTTATGCTTTGTTTGCTTTATTTTTCTTGTTCCATGTATTTGATTATGGGTGAGCATGAAAGGGAGAGTTTTAAGACACCTATGATCCCTTGATTCACCATTGTTATATGATTGATTAGAATGTTTATTTAAACCGTTTATCATTTCATTTACTTTACACTTTGGGAAAGTCCAAGTTAGCCTCAACATGGCTCACTTGGCTCTTTCCTTCATCTTAGAGGATTTAGTGGCAAATTCACGGCAAATGGGAAATGACATGCATTCCAAAGATCCCTATTTGCTTTATTTCATATGTTGTTCCTTGGGTTAGTTTTGGTCTTTTTGGTATTTTAGTAGTTCCTCTATTCTTCCTAGCATGCTAACCATAATCATGGCTAGTAATGCTTTTTGCTTTGCCCTTAACATTTCCAATCTTTTTGGAATAGATGAGGGAGGAACTTAGGATCCCATGACTGTTTATTATGGCCTTTACATTATGCTTTAATACTCTTTAGTCCCTGTTTGCTTGTTTATCATATTATGCTTTTTCCATTAGTGTTATTACATACTATTAGCATGTGTTATACTTTGTTCTTTATTATATATGCTTAATGGTGAATATAGATAGTAGTATAAGATCCTTAATTAACCTCTAGCATTATAAATGTTATTAAAGATTATGAACTAAATGAATAAGACCTTAAGTTATAAGGGTTAGTTAGTATGCTTTCTCTTTAATTATTCATTCTTAGTAGATTTTAAGGGCTATTTTGTTTTCTATTTAACTTATACTTTAAGGATTAATTTATGCTTTATTTTATAGGTTAGAAAAGTCTTTAAATGCATACTTTTTGTTTATTTGATTTATTACAAGAACCCTCATTTTATTATTGCACATGTATCCCCCATTTCTATGGTGATTATTTGTAAATAATTGGACATTGTGAATGTTTACCATGCATTAGATGTATGTTTTAGGGCAACCTAATATGACTACATTAATACGTTTAAAATGCCAGAAGGTCGAATCCTAAAATCTGAGCAATTTGGGAATGTCTAACCTCTTCTCCATGTCGTACCTAATTCCCAAACTTGATATCTAATATGGCAAAGACGAATTGGTCCTTTTAGATTGACCTATTAGGCTCAGAATCCATCTTGTCCAAAATTTTATCCTAACCAAAGTCAGGTGGTGACTCTAATAAAGTCTTAAGGGTGGTACTAAATTACTACCACACATTGGTCACCTGTTAGTCACTTGATTTCAATAAAGGTTTCTATTTATTGTAAAGCCTTCTAAAGATCCCCTGATGATCCAAGTACATACCATTAAATAGGGTTATACCAATGTATGTCCCCCATCCTCTTGGTTAGTTGATGGTCGATAAAAAGTTAGAAGTCATAAGAAATATTCCACTCATTCAAGCGCCGCCACAAAATCAAGGTACTCACAAATACCTAAAGGTGGTTTGCACACTAAGCTCACTTTTATCTTTATAAAGGAAAATCCCCTTTACAAATGCTTATTTTCTTTTTTCAAAAGTCAGGTTTTATTTCTAAGGTCATATTAGGTGTCTTTGTATAGCACAAGGTGCATTTAAATGGTTAGAAATACCCTAAACATAAAACTAGCAATGATTAGCCATTTTAGCAAAAACCAACCATTACAAACTCCTATGGTCATTGAGATTGCTTCCACAGGTGTTGAGATGCATAAAACTAATAGAACAAATTGCTAGAAATTCTCTGTGGTTATGGAAAATGTCTTACGATCATTGAATATAAATTTACGACATTTCACAATCATTAAAGCCCACCTTGCATGGATACCTCTAACTAAAATGGTCATAACTTCTTCTACAGACCTCCAACTTGCAAACTATTTGTTTTGATGGAAACTAAACTCAAAGATATTTCTTTCCAGATATGGCACATTATCTAGCTCTATTTAATCAAAATATGGAGCATTTTGAGTTTGACCTATCTACATAACAACTTTGATCTTAACATGACCTTTCTTTATTGAAATCTCCTTAACTTTCTTTATATAGCTTAGATATGTGCATGATTCTTTAGAAATGAGAAATCTTTAACTCTTCAACTATATATAATTACTCTTATAATTCTTTCAAAATTGCTCTGTATAACTCTACTAATTTCACCATTTTACACATATGGCCAACTTTTGTCTTAATAACCATTAGAATTTTGTAACTATTGTTGAATTAATTTGTCAATATTCATTGAGGTTTTGCCATGGTTGTTGACCTTCTTCTTTTACCTTTCAACCTTGGAAAATACTAAGTCCTAACAAAATACAAATACTTAAATATAAAAGCTAGAACTTTTCAATATTTTGTTATCATTCAACATATATCACTTAATCATGTGACTAATATACATCACTTAATCAAGTGACTAAAGCAAATGCCTTATAAACCTTGAGGTCATATGCTCAACAAATTAAAAATAATTTTATGTATTTAATTCTATTTATAAATATTAAAATGACAATTAATGAAAAAAATTATTAATTAAAATTTTAATTGATGTATAGATGTAATGAAATTATTATATCAATTTCTATACAAAAATCTTGTATCCATAATATCTATATAATGAAGAATATATATAAATTCTTAATTATTTAAATAATTAATTTTGTATATATTGAAAGATTTTTTTGAGTTAAATAGGATTATCTCTTAGGCTTTTTGATATTATCATAAATAGTTCTTCAATTTTATATATTATATTAATACATTCATGTGATTTTATTCTATTACATTAAGACATCATTTTTTTAAAATTTACTATTAGTGTAAATAAAATGTGTATATAACCCTTAATATTATATTTAATTTTTCATTCTCACCATTTAAACCAACCTTGAGAACCAAGCCTTATTATGCTACTCCAAAATCAATTTATTATTTCAATTTTTCATTTTTATTTTAAATTTTAATAATGAATATTAAAAAATTAACTAATTGATAATCGTGATTTTTGCGCCTACATGTAATATTCATACAAAATATGTAATTAAATAATATTTATTTCTAAAATAGATAATAAATGAGAACTATTTGTTGGTTTTATATATTTTTAGTTGTCTATTTTATAATTTTTAATGTTTCTCTATTTTCATTTATAGTTATTTGCAATTAGATAGTTTTCAATAGAAATTCTAATTACTTACTTGCCAAACAGTTAGTTTAACAAATATTAAATGTTTATTTAAAATCAAAAATTAGTAGACAAATGATAATTACTCGTCTAAATTGAATCTGAGACCATAATTAATTATATAATTGATTAAAATAAAATTTTAATTTCAATAAAACTTGGATTTAATAAACCATGTTTTTTTTTTAATTTCCTTATGTTATTGGTAAACATGCTTTTCTTTTTTTTTTTTTTCCCTAAATTCTCTTCTATCTAATCATGCTTTATGGTGAAGAGAGACATAAATAGTGTAAATATATACAATTAGGATAACCTTTTAGAAATAATAGTAGAACAATCTTGAATTTCATCTACAAGCTAGTACCATTTTCCTATTAAAATTTCATCTATAAGCTAGCATAGTTTTCTAGAATAGTATTAAATGTTGAACCTTTTAAGTTCTAATTCTTATTTTGATTTTTACAAACAAGGGTCATATAATCTAACTTTTGTTAAGTATTTTAAGCTTGAACTTATAGGCCATTTATCCAGTGCTTTAAGATTGTCCATGCAAATTGAAAAGGTTTTCCAATATGACAACTTAAGAAAAACTCAAAATGAATAAGTCGTAGAGTTAAGAATTGAGTTTAGCCCTGCCAATAACAATGGTGAATTATTAATGACTATTAATAAGTATTATAGATAATCAACAAGAGTTGAATAAGCTTAGAAGAATTAAAAAAAAGTTGGCTAAAGCGCTCTATAAGTCCTAACGATGGTGGACAAATGTACCAATAACCATTGGATAAAATAATGAGTGTTGAAGACCATTAACACTAGTGGAAAAATCTCAATAAAACTGCCTAACTCTTCTATAAGTTCTAATGAAGGAGAAAAAATGTACCAATGAGCATTAAATTGAGACCAATGGGCATAGGAAAATACAATGAGCCTTGAAGCTTAATCTTAAAGAAACTTTAACAACTAAAGTAAAAGATCTTAACTATGGTGATAATCATAATAAGGCATTGAATGTCCTCAATGATCGTTGAGAATTCACATAGATGATGCTAAAAATGATAAGCATAATATAGTGAAGCAAACAATTACTAAAAAGAACATAATGACTGTGGATCATACTCTAACAAGTGTTTGACCATCTCAATAATACAAGATAAGGAAGACATAATTGCACTCAATGACCATTAGAGCAAGATCAGAAGGACATTGATCATTCAAAGACCATGGTAATCTCTCCAACGACTATTGATAGTATGTATAATGGCTCTATTGATAGTTCTTATAGTTTTCACAATGTGAACATGGACTAGTTTGCTTAAAAGTTTGAAAATAAAAAAATTATAAGTTTCAAGTAATTATGAGACATTCCTAGTGATCTAAAAGCTTAAAAGAGCATTCTAAAGAGATTTAAGTTCAATTGTTTGATCTAAGTGTCTTTATATGCATATGAGAGTTTTCATCTAAAGAAAGAAGAATATTGGCTAAGCTTCAATAGTAACATCAAAGTCCAACCTACTCAAGCAGATAAAGGAGTTTATATTCACTGCTTATTAGTAAAGGGTTTGAGTGTTGAGCATATTCCATTCTATATTTTTTTTATCAAACTTATGTTAAAATACTCTTTGGTTAGAAAAAACCTTTAAACCATTTTCTTATGAAAGGTTTACAATAGTACCTATAAACTATCTCAAAACAAGGATTGAATAATACCTACAAATTATTTGTAAAAGGTCTTAGATGGTGCTTGACAAATCCACCTTAAGAAGGCTTAAGTGGCACCTTGTTAAATTTACCCTATGAAAAATCTAGAGGAGAGGATATAGCTTGAGTTAAGCTAAACTTTTATAAATCTTTGGGAATGGTTAAGCACAAATATTCTTTTATTAAGCACAGATAACCATCTAAAAAATGGACAAATATGCCCATAGCTTGTGCACGTGTAATAATTTTCATTGTCTTTCCAAAATTGCCCTGATGTCCTTTCTTTAGTTGCTTCATCTGCTTCTATCTCTTTCTCTTTTAATTTTTTTTTTTATACATGAGCCACTAAACTTCTTTTCTTTTAAACATTAAATTTGTGGTAGATAATGCCCAATATTTTCTTAGCTAGCTAGAATTACACATTTAAAAAAGAAAAGAAAAGAAAAAGGTGGAATTTTAATACTCTAAAGGGAATATTATATTAAATTAAAAAATGTTTTGTATAATATATGTCCCAAATACAACTAGGCATATTAGACAACCAATTAACAAGAGGGAAATCACTAATAAAAAACATACAAAAAAAAAAAAAACACTTATTAGTCTATTACAACACAAAATGAATTTGAACCAAATTGTTGTCAAAGACTTGCACAAAAACAAAAAGCGAGCTATAATGCTCTTAATGTCAAGAGGGACTTGAGATGAGTACACCAAAGCTATAGTTAGTTGTTGGCTACTGAAATATTCAACTTTAAAGCTGTTTGAACAAAACAAAAAATAAATGACTTACATCATCATTTATTAACATAGTCCTATCATTCGGGACGTTATCAATTCATTCTCAGGTTCTCCTAATAGAATAAAATATGCTTGGTTATGTACTACTCTGTTAGACTCATATTTGCAAATTGAAATCCAAATACCCCAATTTGTTAAACATTTCTCATTTCAATCAAACACAAAAATATAATTGATAAATATTAGAGGGAACAAAATCAGTCTTGAAATTAAAAAATAACATCAACTTTAGTTTCAAATTTATGCAAGAAAATCAATCTAAAATATAATAAAAGTAATAATAATAAACTTGAAACGCATATTGAAGATCATGACATTATTTCCAAAAGCTAATATAACCTGTAAAAAATAACAAAAACATATCAAAAAGGTTTATAATAAAATTTAAATGCACATATTTAGAATTGAAACTAAAGAAATTCTAAGTGTTTACCTTAAAAGAGTGAGAAAGCATTTATAAAGCCTTTTTAATCTAACAAAGTAATGAAATCCAAATCTGGAACCATGTTTAAGCCAGTAGATTTGGACGTGCTTGCATCAACATAGTAAGAACTCTCATTACTTGCTTGATTCTTACTTTTACAAGTATGAATATCATGCCTAATACCCCTACAAACACTGCACTTTCTTTTTTTCTCCATAATTTCAAACTTTGAAAGATCTCTTTTTGTCGAGTTTGACTCTTTTCTTGCCACATTTGGTTCAATAAACAAAGGAAGTGATGAACTTACAATTTGAGAAATTGTACCTCGTGCTTTTTCTTTATGCATGAGAGGCAACTGCTTGCATTTATCTTGAAACTCATTAATCAAATCTTCAAATGCTTCATCCTCTTTACTTTTTCCTCTATCTAAACAATTTAACGGCCATGTATCAATTCTGCATTGTGGGTGCATAGTAGAAATAGATAGCATCCTATCTTCCAATTTCTCATTTCATGTGCACAAGGAAGACCCATAATAACCTATACATAAAGGAATCATTTTTCCATATCTTGCCATTTCATATTGCTTATGTAACTCTTTCATTACATACTTTGACACCTTAGTAACAATATCTCTAAAAAAAGAAATATTGCAAAAGTGAGGAGCTTGAAGCTTTCCACTTAAGAGTTAAGCTTAATCTCTTGAAATTCATTTACAATTGCAAGGCAAATTTTATCCATCACTTAGTGAAAGTCCCCACTTAAGACTTGCAAATATTGTTAGAGCTTCGTATGTGCTCCTTCAACTCTTGAAGAAATATGATTCCCAAAATGTAGATATTTATTCGTCCATCATACACAAATTTCTCTTTAAATGGTAG
Source organism: Omphalea diandra (assembly GCA_949677035.1). NCBI lineage: Eukaryota > Viridiplantae > Streptophyta > Magnoliopsida > Malpighiales > Euphorbiaceae > Omphalea > Omphalea diandra. The sequence continues at coordinate 5,410 of CATIWR010241172.1, read as the reverse complement.
CTATGTTTTTTGGACATACTTCGGTACATCTTGTTTTTCTTTATATGTTTCCTCAAAAAGGCTCTAATTTGTATCAAATTCAATGTTCCCTAGAGATTGAATCACTACATTCCATACTGACAAAAAGGCATTCCAATCCTTATTATTTTTAAAGTGTCACTTACAGTTTGACAAGATTTTCTTTTCAATATGCCATACGCATAAAAAAAAATTAACAACATTAGGGAAAATAACTTATATAGCATTCATTAATGCCAATTCTCTATTTAAAATAATGACTGATGATTAACAATTTAAACCAACAACCTTTTTAAATATACTTAAAGACCAAGCATAATCTTCTTCCCTCTCCTTTTCTAGATAGCAAAGCAAGAGAAGAATGAATTATTGAAACATCATACTCTAGCTATGTTAAGTACATGCATTTTATATTTGTTGGTTTTATAGGTACGATCCATGACAAAGACGTTATAAAAGTTTTGTGTAAGAGTGACTCACTACAAGAAAATTATCTATAATGACATTTATTAAATGTTATTAAAAAATCTAAAAAATAATGCTTTAGACTTATACTGACATTTTTTTATAAGTGTCACTAAGTCAGTGTCGCTATATATTAAAGCAACATTTGTTACAAGTGTTGATATAAACTTATAAGCAATATTTTTGGCACCACTTCATTTGACACTTTTCAAACGTCAGTTTAATGAGTTAAAGCAACATTTATAAAATGACACAAAAATTAATAACTTGTTACAATGCATATTAAGTGTCACTTTAGAATAACAAAGCAATATTTATTAAATGTCCTCTAAAGTACATCAATAAATTTTGCTAAAAGGTTTTATAATTACATTTAAAATATATCATTTTTTATATTATGAAATGTCACTGTAAAGTGTTTATGAATTTAATTTGTAAAATTTCATATTATAACTTTTTACAAAAATGTCACTAAAGGAAAAATTATAATATTAATTTTTATTAATTACTAAAATGTCATATTATAGCATTCATTTTAGTGATAAAATGAAAGCATATTATAAAAGCATCAAACACAAATATAACATAATCCACAAATTGTCTTTTAAATTACAATCATTAATAAAATAAAATATCTATAAAATTAATAAAATATCCATTTGAGTATTCAAAACAACAATAAAGTAGTCAAATAACCAAAATTAAACTATTAAAAAAATTAAAATATCTAATCTTAGACATTGTTAATGAAAAACGACATGACTAGCCCAAATGCATAAAATAATGCTTATAACCTGCATAAAAATGGAAAAATATAATGATAAATCACAAAAAAATTAGACAATAGCTATTAATATTATTAAAAGAGTTTTGAGATTCTTACTTTTAGATTGAGTGATACACATAACATTAAGGCATTAGGGAGTACTTGTATGAAAAATCTATAGAAAATATAAAAATTAATTTGCATAATTAGCAAATTACAAAACGGTAATAATAAAAAAAAAAAGTTATATAACGCTTTTGAATAAGTTTTCAAAAATTACTATTAACAGACAAAGATTCATTACTTCAAAAATATCATTGGAAGAATTATCAAAAGACAAACATTATGGACACTTGCATGGCAAGTGACATGTATATCACTATCAAAATAATACCAAATATTTCAATAATAAGCAAGAATTACTTATAGAATGAGAAGGTACATAATCTTATCTTAGTAAGGGATAAGTCGTACCATATAAATTCCTAGTCATTTGATGAATATGCATAATCTCAAAACTCTTCTCTATAATTCCAATTTCCTAATGTCAAAGTGGTAGAAAATAAAAAACAAATCAGTTGATCCAAACAAAAGAATTAACTTTATTTAAAATCGAGTACAAAGAAATTTTGAACTTGAAAATGATTTAATTGGGTAAGTTTTCTAAAGTGGTAGGCAAAAAAAATCAATTGATCCAAACAAAGAATTAATTTTATTTAAAATCGATTGTAATGAAATCCAAATCATTTAAAGGTCTTACATAGATATGTGGGAAAATCTGAACCTCACATTGCATGGATTTATGAATAGGGAACTATTTTCCATATATGTGCAAAATAAGTTTGAAAACAACAAGCTTGAAAGCCTAAAGAAGATAATAAAACCAACCTTATTGTCCATTGAATAACAACCTTAAAGGAGAACAATTCTCCTTTTTCAACATGAACAACACTAACCGAGACCAACTCAAACAATAGCCCCATAAAGCATGACTATTTTTTAAAGGTGTCTTTTTGCTCCCCAAAGTAACTTCTAGTATTTTTCCAAGTCATCAATCATTTCCAACATAATATCATTTCATAGAAATGTTCTCATTCATTTAGGTGAATAGTTTGAGTTTATCTCAGTTCAAAACTTAGGAAAAAAAAAAAAAAGCTAAGATTGCCTTTGGTATTTTCAAAAACCAATAACAGATAAGCATTGCAAGTAAAAGACCATACTTATCAAGGGAGAGAGACAAGGATAGTACTGAAAGAAATTCAATCTCTTTAAAGTTAATATTAATATGCCTATTCTATGCAGAAAACATGGAAGTAACTCTAAACTAGATACAAAATTTGCAATGAATAATTTATAAATGACCTTGTTGGTGTGCATTCAGAGAGAAGAAAATAACAACCATGCTGGGTCCATAGAGTGTTTGCCCCATGACAATTTTCTTAAATGTTGTAATTAAATCTCACTTTGGGAATAGTTTTGACATGAAGTTAAACAAAAAATGAAATGATGATGGTCCTAAAATTAGCATCACATACCCTGCCATGTGCAATGTGCTCACTAGATCATAAGATTATGAAATTGGCCATGCAAGAGTTTGTAGAAAAATATATATGAGCACCCCATAAATGACATTAGAAATGATTACTACTGAATTTCAGAGCAAGATACAGAGTTTAATGTTTTATGATTAAACCATAATACATAACTATGGCTGAAAAGCTTGGCACAACCACATGAAAGTCTAAGTCTTAAGTCAAAAGCAAGTAATAAAAAGAATTTAGAATAAAATATAAATAAAAAAGAATAAGGTAGGATGTCATATGTAATCAACATAATATCCTCATATGACTTGAATATGTATTTTGCTAACACAATGTTAGCAAAACACATAAGTGACCTGATGTTGTAGCAGTAGTAGTACCTTTCCTCTATCTTTCTACACTATCAGCTTTTAGAGCCCTAGTATTTTGAAATTACTTAGATAAGCTCCATACACAATTTACATTTATAAATTGCCATGTAAAAGAAATACTAGGAATGAAACTAAGAGGAGAAACTAGGAACGATTGACACTTCTAAAAGGGTGAAGTATCGTATCGAATACTTCTCCAACTTAGACACATGTCTGACACTTGTCCATACATGATGAAATATTTTATTATTTTTTATTTTACAAAAACGGCAGAGTTAGGACACAGTTCGGACACTTTTGGGACATAACAAAGCAAATTTGAAATACTAAAAATCAAATTGAATCCCAATTTGACAATTAACTCTGAAATTAAAATTTTAATCTAATTACCCCAAGAGGATTTGGTCAATAGCAAATCAATAGATGATATGTTTCCAAATGAACAGGGGGCATTACATTTGTTCTTTGAGCAAATTTTATGGTGACATTTTTGTTACAGAAAAAAAAATGCAAATTAAGAACATGAGCACACGTGTGCTAAACTACTAGCGTATGTGTGTGGCTATATATGCATTTGCATCAGTGAGTACAGAGGCATAAACGGTGATAACTACCATTTGTCTCATGTAGTGCAATATCTAGATCTTTTTGTTTTTTACCCCAACGCCTCGCTCAATCCCCAACCCACCACAACACTTGCATTCCACTTATACAATTTTTAGGAAATGCCAAGATTTTTTTTACTTTGTCACTCTTATTTTTCTTATTTTCAATCTTGGTTGCCATTTTATGCTCTACGCCATGTGTAGCTTCATCTAGGACTAGTTATTTATAGAATGAATGCTTGAAGGTTCCTATTTCTGAATTTGTTGATTCTTTAAAGACTACTCTTGATGTTATATGTGGTGTCACCTCTACTATCTCTACTTTTGGTAATTTCTTTGTTAATTATTTATTGATTATCTTATTTCTCCTTTCATTTGAACTATTACCATTGTTCTTTTTTTTTTTTCTTCTTGTCATCTTACTTCTCATTTTGACCTTAATATATATGGAATCTGATTCAATCGAAACAATCATATTTTTCCCAAAAACTAATAATCAACTAAGTCATCTACTATAGTCTATTTAAGTTTCCTATTTTTGTTATTGCTATTGTGTTTTTTCTTGCCATCTCACTTTTGATTTTCATCCTCAATATAAATGACCTAGTTTCTTATTAAGAAACAACAAATTTCACCAAGTAGCAATAAAACAACAGGGCCAATATTTTGGCTAAACAAATAGGGCGCTAAATATTATAGATAATGACGCAACAAAATTGGGGAATTTGTACATTAATGATAAAAAATTACCTTGGAGAATAAAGCGTGCTGATCTCAACGCCTAGGATTATTTTAATGCCAAATATTTGAGCTACTTCTATGTAGCCATTGCATCATGATATGTCAAAGCAAGAACTTTCACTAGTTTTGAACAATGTACTGATTAAATCTGCAAAATCAATCAATACATAAAAAAAAAATTTAAAAGCATAGCCATACAAAGGGGAAAAAAAGGCTCATAACCAAATCAAACGTTACATGTAAAAACATAATGTAGTTGGTTGAGAGTGAGAGAGGGAGGGAAATTTTGTAGAGAGAGTTCGTCTTGAATTAACAATTTCTTAAAAACAAATTAGAGCTAGAAATTATAGATTGAAAGATGTTTAGATAAGAGAATGGGACTTAGGTTAGCAAAATCAAGAAAATCAGATTAAGTTCCTAATGAACGTTATAGAAGCCCTAGACCGTTTGGAGAAATATTTTTCGAACTCTAGAAATAAAAAATAAACATTTGGCTTATATTCATTAAAGGAAGCACTAGTGAAAGTGAGATTCCATGAGTAAAAGAGAATTAGAGATGAAACAAGAAGAATATTATGATGGTCGTAGGGGAGATAGCAAAGGCGGTGGCAGTGGCGATGGCATTCATTTTGTGTCACAAGCCTTGAGAAACAATTAAGGGGAGACATTTTAAATGGATTAGGGTGAGTGAAGAGCCAAAGAAAAAAAAGGTAAATCTGCATGCAAATTTTGTTTTAGATGGTACATGTCCCGCCCATAATTTTGGGAAGGAGGGATTCTCTAAAACTAAGAGGGAAATTTTTTAAGGATGAAAAAAAGAGTAATTAAGGAATTTTTATATATATAAGAAGAAAATAAATTTTTACATTAGTGAGTGTGTGTGTATATATATAGATATATATA
>CATIWR010241146.1:0-20301 GCA_949677035.1 Omphalea diandra | reverse complement strand
CAGTAATTTGGGTGGACAATAAGTCTGCCGTTGCCATTGCAAAGAACCCGGTTCAGCATGGAAGAACAAAGCATATTCAAGTCAAGTTTCATGCAATTAGGGAGGCTGAAAAGGCTGAAGAAATCAAGCTCCAGCACTGTTGCTCAGAGGAACAGATTGCAGATATATTTACCAAAGCTCTTCCAAGAGCTAAGTTTGAATTTTTAAGATCAAAGCTTGGAGTCTTCAAGAAGAATATCAAGGAGGAGTGTTGGTCATTGACATTCTTCTAGAAGACTTTAAGAAAATATTTTTGAAGAGACTTGTTATCAGCTTTTTGGTAAAAAGCAGACCCTATAGCCATGCCTCTGTTGACAGCATGGTGTTTGTGTATTTGTGAGGACAATGAGCTGTAAAACAGCATTCAACATGTTTGTATCAGCTATATGAGCTGGTTTTTGTATTAATATGATAAATGAAAAAAGAAACTTGTGTTTATGTTCCAACTTTTCTCTAAAAAACCTGTTGTTCCAGCACTTGAAGTTTTTGACTTCTGTGTGAAAATGAACAGGTACTTCGTAGAGAATTTTTGAGGTAGTTGTTGTGGGTTTGTTGGATTTTCTTGAATTGGCATGGTTCTAAAATCTGCAAGGTGGTCTACCTCCATGATCAGTCTGTGTGGCTCAACTGACTTAGTTTGATTGTGGAGGGATACTGTAATATGATTCAATCAAAAGGTATGAATGTGTTATATATGTGTTTTGTGTTGAATATCAACACTTTGAATGTGGAAGCACTCTCACCATGACTTTGACCTTGCTTTTGTTGAAATTTCTACTGCTTAAGATGGCTATGTAATATGACTGATCCTGCACTTTTGTAATCAATGAATGTCTTAATTAGGCAGTACCTTCGAGGCAATTTCTCTTGATAGAAAACTAGGATATACAATTTGACTGATCATTGAAATTTGTACTCAATGAATTGTTTATATAATTTGACGTATCATATAATTTTGTAGCCAATGAATTGTGTTTCATTAGTAATTACGATAGGCATCACCTGGGAAGGACAGTTGGCTACTGGCTGCTAGTTTAGTTGGCTACTAATGTGTGCTTTACTTGTACTAGGAGCTATACAAAGAGTTTATTTCTGAAGATGACTATCAGAGAAAGGTTTTTCTAGAGAATAAGAAAGGATTATTTCTATTAACTATCAGAGAAAGCTATTGAGAGAAAAACAAGCACTTTCAAACACTGAAAAAATTAGTTAAGCTGTACATGTGAGTTTGAGACAGAATTCAAATTTGACTTCCAAAATATTTAGTGAAAATGAGGAAGTCTGACAGATCGAAATTGTTGGGATAGCTCAGCGTTATCTGAACACATTTGTGGGATGGAGTAATGGGTCTTGGCACGTAGCTGAAGCTTAGTAACAGGAATTTTAGTTCGTTATTCCGTTAGGAAGAACTCCTTAACACTGTCATGAGCTGTTTTCAGGAAGTAACAAGTAGATAGGACCAGATGCAAGTATATAAACTATTAGGCTCTTGTGTTCTGGTGTGATTAGTCTTGCTATAAATCTATTGTAGTTTCTCTTCTTCAACCTTTCTCTCTTTCCCTCAATTTCTCTTTCTCCAAACAATTAGTGCATCACTCGGCATATAGAACAGAGGACGAAGAACTGAAAAGTTTCTGAGCAAGTTGAAATAAGGTTCCCAGTGTGTATCCATTCTGCAGCTTAGTTTAGATTGATAGAGAACAGTCATGCATAATAGTATAGATAATGATACATGCATACTAATATAGGTGCATATGTCATGAGGTATGTAATAGAAGTATAAAATTAGATTACATCTTGAACATGATTGTAAGTATTGATCAATGGTTTTCCCTGTGTTGTAATGGTTTTAGACATGCAAAGAACAATCTTGCAAATGGTATCAGTAAGGCTTGTTAAATGGCCAACAATTTTCATATCTAAAATTGGCAACTTTTTTCATGCCCAAATCTACTAATCGTCAAATAACGTTAGCTAAGAATAGATATACTGGAAAAGAAAAGAGAGGAAACAGCTATAGCACAGCTAATTTGAACTGTTCATAACCCACCAATTACAGAGAGAAGAGAGTTTCTTGAGACTCATGAGGTTCTAATTCTCAGAACCTGACTTGCTTACAATTCTCTACCTAACACCATTACTGCATGATACATCTATCGCTATAATATGCGATAGCATTTATCCATAGACCACTAATCTTAATTACTTCTGGATTCTTGCATAGAACATATATGTACTTAGACGACTGGATAGCCAACCTACTAAGGTGGTTCGCCTTCTTGATTCTCAAAATCCAGTAGAAGTTTGCTCAAACCATGCCCGCTGGTTGCTTGACAACTTTCAACCTCCGCGGCTGCTTCACCATCCGGTATGCATTGGAAGCAAATTTAACCAGTTTCTTTAAGATCCAAAACAGAAGTTTAAGGGAAAGAAGCAAAAGAACAATTACTAGCAACACAACCCAAAACAAAATGTAGTAAAACACAACTGCATTGTCAAATTTTTCTTGCGTCTTTTCCTGCTTTGAAATTTTGGTCAACGTAATTGAGATTGCATAAGTCACAACAACGAAAACTACTGTGATGCACATGGCTATAAGCATAATCCATGCAGAAAACTTATGTTGGAGAGGAAGTAGAACAAGCAGAAGCATTATGCTTAGAGACGCAGAGAAAGATAAGGTATTGCAGATAACGAAGTCTTGGCTCTTAAATTCACGAAGACAGGTGACTGCTACATTTCGTGCCTCAGCTATGCTTATGTTTTTCAATGCATCCTTTATTATAGCTCTGCATTGTTTTTCCTGGGATTCACTTTGCCAGAGTTCACTTGGTGGGTTCATTGCAGCTTGGAAAGCCATGGCCGCAATAACAGTAGCCACAATCATTAAATTGCCACGAGTTTTTTCCAACCATATAGCTTTGTTCTCTAGATATCTATTCCACCTGCCGGAGGATGGTTTTGCTTGTAGTTGTTTTGGTGTGACTGTGATTGCCTTTTGATCTGTGGGTTTGGTTTTACCAGTAGTTTCTGCTGTACCATCTTGAATTCGCATTGGAATGATCGTGAAATCTGATATGTGATGTTTTTCGAAGATTGCAGTCAAGGCATTTGCTTCTACTCTCACTTCAGGTACTGAAATCAAGTACTTTATGGTCTGCACAAAAGTTAAAGGTTACAAGTTATAATTGTTAGCTCAATGATTGAATGTCTATCTGGTAACTCGGGTGTTCAAATCACAGGATCCATATCACTTTATGAAATTTCAATGTTGCAAAAATAATTCGTATCAATAAACTGCACATACGTCGGATTGTTTCATAATTGCAGCTAAATGCAAGATAGTGTTGCCATCCCTATCAGCTGAATTAAGGAGCTCCACATCAACTTCCAAGGATGTCACCAACAATTTAAGACACTCCAAATGGTTATATCTAACAAACAAGTGTAAAACATTTTCTCCACCCTCCAGTTTTGTTCGAATCGAATCAGGACGTGCAGTGATCAACTGTTGTGTGACCTCAACTCGTCCCCTCATAACCGCCAAATGGAGAGGAATCCTTCCATGTTGATCAGCAACCAAACAAACGTCTGAGTTTACACTCAACAAGGCCTCAACAATCTCAGTATAGCCTTCAGCTGAAGCCAGATGAAGGGGACATTGTCGTTGTGAATTGCGCTCAGCTGTGAGCTTTGGTTTATGATGGAGAAGAGCTATTGTGAAATCAAGATGACCAAGCAAAGATGATATATGCAAGGGTGTTTCAGTGAAAAAAGCAAGTGAAATTCTATCTAGAAGGAGAGGATCTCTTTCAAGCAATGAGTATAAAGTGGCTACACATCCCCTTATTGATGCTTCATATAGTTTCTTTGTGTCGTCTTCCTGAACCTCTATCGCCATAGTTGAACAGATCTTTCTTGCAGAACTTTGATGATATGAGAGATTTTGCCTGATAATTAGTTGAGGGTTAATTACAACCACATAGATCTATATGTATTAATGTATATCTTCTTCCAGGATTTTCCACCAGACAACAACCAAAATAAATATCCAAATCCAATTCAAGTCAAGTCAACAACAACTTGATATAATATTTCTTTGGTTCATCCTAATGTGAATAAATGGCATAATATGACTATTACTAATAAGAGCATTCTTAATTTGCTAAATTTCTAAACTTTTTCTTAAGTGGTCCTGCTTATTTTCAATTTTGCATCACCTTATCCTTTTCTGAAATAGTGTCTTGGTCAAGTAACATCAACAAATACCTTCACATTTCAATTTTGGTATCCTGCTCATGCAGCACTGTAAGAATTTCCACTGTACAACTCTCAATAACTAATCTATCAGTTTTGCCTCTGCATATAAATTTTCATTTGGGCATCGTATGTATATTCTTATTAAGTCCATTTTGATGCGCGTGCAACAACACCACAGGGATAGTGGGTATTGTATATGACAACAGAACCTTAGAGGTTTTGTGGAAATACTTTCGGGAGACAGCATTTATTTGCTACATATAGAAATTGCAGAAGAACTTTATTATATGCAATTGGATTTTCCTTGAATTCCTGATATGTCAAATTTTGCTGTGGAAAGCATATCTTCCATTTTATTTAATTTCTATTCCATAATAAGGATGCATAATCATGGTGCAAATTTCTATAGTAAGCTAATAATTAACAAGATAAATAAATCAGAATTCAAATACAAATTCTTTACTCATATGAAACAGTATTACTGTGAACTTCAAGACCTGAAAAATCAGACAATTTATTATTGTGTGAGCAATTAACCTCGTTTGATACCCTGTTTGTAATGTTTATTGAACATTATAATAAATTGGCTACAAATCCTGAAAACCCTCTGAAACCTTGTTTCCTGACAAGAACACAACCAAGCTCACAGTCATCACAACCGCGCCTGCTACATGTGTAAATCTTCTGTTTTTCTTTACTGGATTATTTTCTTCCTCCTTGTCAAGGATAATGAGGCTATCTTTCTTGGCACGATTCTTCTTCTTGTTCTGTTTACGTGGCTTAACATCAAGATTTTCATCAATCCTGTCGTCAAGACTCCCCTCAACCTGTACAGCTTCAATTTTTTGCAAAACCTTAATTTTTTCAAAGACTGCCTCCTCTTGGTAATCCTGAATACTACTATTTGGTCCGTTAGCCAAGTGAACTCATTCATCTGTATAATATAATAAAAAGTTACAAGTAAATTTTTTAAATAAAATATTTTTATTTTAAAAATCAATGCTAATCAAAATAAGAAAATATTAAAAAATGTCCAATAAGAATACTCCTACATCATTAATTATATATATATATATATATATATATATATAGAGAGAGAGAGAGAGAGAGAGTTGTCGCATTCAAAATCTAAGAAGGATTAAAATTATTATAGTTGTTTATTCGATTATAACTTAAAATTCATTTAATTTGTAAATAAATATCTTATAACATTCATTTGCAAATGAATTTTTATGTTTGATGTAATATAAAATAAAAATAAAATTTATTTTAAATGAAATGTTTGATTTAAGTGTAGAATTTAACAGAATATTTTATTTTTATAAAAATATCCTTATGTTATTTTTTTAATTTTTATAAATATAAAAAGAAAAAGTAAAGAGAGAGAGAGAGAGAGAGAGAAGAAACAAGAAAAAGGGAAGAAAAGAAGAAAAAGAGAGGAATAAAGAAAGTGACAAAGTTAATAGCTAGAAGTATTCTCATTATAATGAACAAATTTCACCATTCGTTTAAAAATTTGATAATTTGATTTAGTTATAACCATTTCTAATAATTTAATGAAATTTAATTTTGCTGTCAAGAGTTTTTCTTATTTCAATGGCTAAAATTATTTGTGAAAGTAGGCAAAAAGTTTATAGTATTGAGCTTTTCTCTATTTTTTCATTTATATGACTTTTTTTTCTTCGATAGGATAGAATATAAAACGGATTCATATTGATTTTGAGTCAAATTCACTTTCGATTCAAATGTTTTTTCAATTCATTTGATTGATTCATATTGTCATGGTGATGAATTAACTCGAACCATACTATTTGAATGGTGAATACTATGATTCTAACAACAGTAGATTGGAGGATAGTTGGTCCTCCAACAACTTCAAATCTCATCCACAGGTGATGTGATTTCATTAAGGAGATGCAATGGAGTTTAAAATCCTACTCTTTAATGCAATGCAAGTTCTTTAACCTCAACTCAATCACTTATCAGATTTTCATTTTCTTATTAAATGCAATGCTCTTCGTAATTGAGTGTTATCATCATTAGTTAATTACACTAGCATTCTAGTTTCAAACCTATCACAATTACTTTTATTTATGTCTAAACTAGTAGAATCAGAATTTGATTTAATTATCCAACTTCTAAGAGGCATATAAAACCAAGTACCCCTGAAATGCCTATGCAACCTTGTTTCAAGACAAGTAGTACAACCAAGCTCATAACCATCACAACCATCGCTATTACATATATTAATCTTCTCTTCTTCTTTATTGAGTTGTTAACCTTTTACTCTTTGTTATGCTTCTATGTTTTTTTTAGTCTTTCGATTAACAAGTTTTTCCTCTTTCTTTGCCTAGATAAGTTTCACAGATCCTACATGTCTATCTTTACAGGTCCCCTCTGCTGCCCTTTGTAAAGCTTCATCCAAAACCTTAATCTTTTTAAGAACTACCACCCGGTATTCTTCAATAGTGCTTTTAGGTCCTTTAGTCATATGACACTCAATACCATTGCCATTCTTGATTGCTTGTTGTTGCTCCTTTTCTCCATTACTTACTTTCTGCTTTTTAACACCATTCTTTGCATTGTTTAATTAAGTGCTTCTACCCATTGCACCACTGCCACCACCATACCAAATTCTTCCAATAGAATTTCAACCATTGCATCCTTTCTAAATACTATATGTCTTTTCAAATCATTATCAAGAAGAACTAGAAGTTTTGTCATCAGTGCCTCAAGATTTAGCTTAGCTTCTTCTTTTTTCTTAACGGTCAGTTTTCTCTTTCTTCTTTTAGTTTCTTGAGATCAAAAAGTTGTGGGATTTGTTAGACACTTGTCTACAAGTTTCAATAAGTATTCCCTTTCTTCATTAGCCAAGAGACTTATAGTGCTCTTGTAAACCAATAACTTCTTCTATCATAAAAAAAGAGAACTATCCAATTCAGAGTATAAAAAAGACTTTAGCTTTACATATGTTAGTATACAAAAGAGGTTTCATATTTATAGATTAAAAAGACTTTTGTTGGAAGATAGGGACCAAATATCTCACATCGAAAGTGAAAAAGAAAATTAAGTGAAATATATATGTTGGAGAGCCAAAAATCCAAATGACTTAGGCCATTTTGGTTGAGGTCTACCTAACATTACAAGTCTATTTTCAAGCCCAATTGAAGACAAGCCTAAATCTAATCAGTGTTTTTCTAGTCCAAGCTCAACACTCAAGTCCAAGTTTGTAAAGCCTAGGTAACTCAAGTCCATGGATTCGAGAATTTGGTATTAGAGCCCACAAGTGCCCTAACAAGCTAAGTGATCCTAAAGGTTTGTGTGGAAATGCTCAGTGTTTAATCCACTAAAGAGGGTCGCTAAAAGGTTAAGCTTGAAAGATTTGGTTTGTGCTAGATAAATGGCCCAGACCCATTGGACCATAGACTATATGTATGAAGCTTAAAGCAAGTTTGAGGACTGAACTGAAAAGAGCCCAATAGAGCCGAAGAAACCGAGGCTTGGGCTAGTCAGTCAATGTTTGAGCAAGTGACAATTGGATTCCAAAAGCGAGTCAAGCCCAATTGTACTTGAGAAAGAGTGTTGAAAGATGTGGACCAAATATCTCAATTGAAAGTAAAGAAGAAATTAAGTGGCATCTATACGTCGGGGAACCAAAAACCAAATTGGCTTAGGCTATTTTGGTGGAGGTCTACCCAATCTTACAAGTCTATTTTCAAGTCCAATTAGTGTATTTTCAGTACAAGCCCGACACTCAAGCTCAAATTTGTGAAACACATGAGGATTTTAACTTCCCAATTCCAATGCTAATTTGGTTTACAAGTTACAAGCACTTTCGACAAGTTACCTTAACTCGTCACTTGAAGTTACCGGGTGAACAACTCATTACAAATGTTTGTTTTAATAACCTTTTGTCATTCTATGACCAAGATAAGACGGTCAAAAAGTTACTAGAAGACAACAGAATTTATCTTCCACAAGGTCTTATCATTCCTTGATAATGATGAAAACAGGAAAAACAAGAGTGCAACGAAGATTATTGTTTGTAAGGGCATCCACAACGATTCATACATTTTACAGTGTAATGCATGTCACATCATCATTTTATTATTCCTATTTTCATTACATTATTTCTCGTTATGAATTACACTCTAAAAAAATATAATAGTATAAATCTATAATCAAATCACATATTTATTTTAATAATTTATAATACATACCCAATATATAAATAAATATATTTTCTAAAAAATTACATCATTAGTTTTGAAAAATAATTTATTAACTTCGATAAAATTTTTACTTTTCCAAAATTTGGTGAATTTTAAAAATTTTGATGGTTTTGATTTCGTGAAGAGAAAGAATTTTGATCATTTAATTCCATATTAAAAATTTATTAGTATATTTTTGTATGAATTAATAGAAAATTGTGGAATTTTAGAAAATTAGAGAAACAAATTAAAAAAATGAGATGGAATAAGATAGTAAAAAATTGAAATAAGTAAAATATTTATAGATAAAATTTAAAAGAATGAAAAATTAAATCAAAGTTATAGTTGGCATGCAAGACAACGGTAATTTCATGTTTTGTTAAAAGGCTGCAAAAGTTATGTATTGATTAAATGTACCATTAAAGAAAAAAAAAATATCTAGAAGGCTGCCAAAAGTTGGCACGGTAAGTGGAGTGTATTACACCCACGACGGGTATTGGTGTAATAAAGGGGTTGAATACCATTCTATGTGTAATATATATTACATAGGGGTGAGTAAAAACCGAATCGAGCCGAAAAACCGACTGAATTGAGTTGATTTAGTTCGGTTTGATTTGATCTTTTAATAAAATCGATTTGTTTGATTATAATTTAAAAAAATTTAGTTTTCGATTTGGTTTTTTAGATAGAAAACCAAAAAAACCGAATTAACCGAAGCAATAAATAAATCAAATCAATTTGAATCGAATCAGATTTAAATACATGTAATTTAATTGAAACAAATCGAACCAAACTAAATTTTTATAAGATCGGTTTAGTTCAATTTATAAACACATAAATTTCGATTTAATCGGTTCGGTTAATTTGATTTTTAAAAAATTTAAATTCGATTCAGTTATAAATATAAAAAATTCAATTTATTAAAATTTAATAAAAAATCGAACTAAACTAATCGAACATACCAATGCTCACCCCTAATATTACACATAGAATGGGCCACCTTTTGACAGCAGCTTTTTAACAAAACATAAAATTACTATGGCCTCGTGAGTTAAGGTTTTGTGTAAGATTTTCAATATTGTCTCCAAAAGAATGCAGAATTATATGATTATAAAGTATATCATCAACTTCAATCAGACTCGATTAAACGTATTTGGGACAATTCAGAGACAATGACAATGAAAATTAATATTTTTATATTATTATTTCTGCTCAATTATTTTAAATTATATGTTGAAGTTATACTAATTAAATAAAATATTTTAAATATTAAATATTTATTTAATATTTAATTACTTTTTAGAAAATAATATGTAAATAGCTAAAAATATATATATTATTTTTAAAAATTAAATATTTTTATTGTCATACAATTAAAAAATTTTGGGAAAGTAAAAATTTTTTTGAAGTTAATAAATTATTTTTCAAAACTAATGATATAATTTTTTAGAAAATAATTTTATTTATATATTAGTATTTATTGTAAATTATTAAAATAAATATTTTATTTGATTTTGAGTCATTCTGTTATACTCTTTTAAAGTGATCAATAGTGAAAAATAATATAATAAAAATGAAAATAATAGAATGATAATATAGAATACGAATTACGCGTTTTTGGTCGGATTCACCTTATAATTCTGTGAGAAATAATTTACTTATCCCACACAACAAATCATATTGAACCACTGATCGTTGGATGACAACCAGAAACCCCAAAAGGGCTCAGAGAATGACCATATGCAACCGATTATACTAAACCACCGAACAATGGACGACTGAAAAAATGTCCCCTTTTATTGGAAGATGATGAGAAAAAAAAAGGTAAACGGGCAAAAGGGTAAGGACAATAGCATGCAAATTCTAATGCTTGATTACGCGTTATCCTTCTGCTATAAGTTCTGCAGAAAGCATAATGCATCATCCACCTGCTATGAATTCTGCACAATTCGACATGCCATCAATGCGAAAGATTACAGATCGGGCAGTTGTCGCTATCCGTAACAAGATAGCATTGTTGCATTGAAAGAAGAAAAAAAAATGCTGCAGAGAAAAGGAGGATTATATTTTCTCTGCTACTAAATGTTTGGCCATAACATGAACTACACATCGAGCGAAATATGGCTCATTATTGTGTTCCACAATGTAAAAAGATCATTAAATGTTGAGAAGAATCAATGTCAAAATAAAACTTCAGCACAGGCTAAAGACACAGACATTTTCAAATACTTCATTTTACTAAAAATCCCCTATAAAAGAAGGCCTTTATAAATATACATCATAAACTATAGTTGTCTCAAATAACACAAAAACACCTTTACCAGCACAGCAAACTGAAAGCCTCAAGTTTCTCAGATTGTCCTAAAGAACTCCTCTTGCAACACTCTCTAAGTAAAGAAGCATAAGTCAATGAAAATAGACAATTTTTACAAATGTTGATATAAGACAATACCGTGGAAGATGAGCACAAGCAAAGATTTTATCAGTAGCTAGGTGTGCAAAGCCATAAATGAGTTCTGCTTACGAGCATGTTCTGGAATAAGTCGGTTGACAATATCCGACGGGATACCTGAGAGCTCTGCCAAATAGAAGGATACATCATGAGGCATGAAAACCAAAGATAAAACCAACAAAAATATATGCATGCACAAAGATGCATTGACAAAGCAAAGGCTATTTTATTCAGGTAAGAAAGTTATATGTAGCTTTCCTGAAGTTGCGGAGACATTAGAGAACCTGATCCTTGTTTCCATCATATAAGTGTCCCAATAAAATGCGCATGTGATAGAGGTATTAGTTAACAACTCACCTTGAGGTTTAAAATTAAACAGTGGAGGAAGAGGGCGGCCATTCGGAAGGCGGGTCTCTGGATCCCTCAACTCATCAAAGAAGGGATGTACACAAGCTTCCAACTGCAGTACCAGCAAGGCAAATGAAATTGAATAATGAATAAACTTTACCACTCAATAAGTAATTACTGAATAAAAATAAACTTACAGCAGTGCATCTCAAATTGGGAGAGTACTGGAAAAACCTACAGACAAGATCCACTGCTTCTGGGGGTAAACGCTTTTGGAAAACCTGGCAGATAAAAATAACATCAGGCTGAATTCCAATAGTAAATGGAATGATCATGACTGCAAGTAACAATTGCTAAACAAATGACTAAAATGGGAGGAAAAGAAAATGCAGAATTAAAGTTGATGACGCAGCCATGAGTTGGTCAGAGAAAATGACATTCTAATGAAGCTAATTATAGCGAGGAACGTTGTGCAACTCGAATAAATACTTCTAGCAGTGCATCTTGAAGAACATATCTTGGAAATCAAATGCAGCACAGTAGCTCGCTAATTGTATGATAAATGGTCAATTTTGCTGTGATTATTTCCAAGATGGTAAGCTAGGAGCAAGTACTTGAGATGAAAGTTCTTCGTTATAAAACAGCTTCACAGCGAGTCCCTAAGAGAATACCACACTTTGAATTCCAGTGCTGTTTCCAGAAATGGCTGAGAATGATTGGATCCACCCCAACAACATACCTTGTGCCATGGATGAGGCTTTATCTGTGGAAACTTAAATTCAGTATAGTTCGGATTCATGCACTTTATCTCCTCCCTGGTTGGAGTTCCCAGCACCTGAAATACAACATATTGAATTGCAATTCAGCACTTCCTTAATAGAATTTGAAGCAAATGTCCAGTTCCCAATTGGGATAATCCAAAAGGCAAAGGAAATAATATGAACTAAGATTACAAAATGCAAAGTCCAACATTTGGCCATAGATTATCAAAACACAAATTCATCAAGCAGATATTAAGTATTTAGTTTCATTTTCGGAGTGACTTAATTCAACCAAGAGATAAAGTCTAACAAATGCCTTGCATATACCCAAGCTTCGCAACTTGAGTTAAGATCTCCTAAACTTTCAGGGATTAAAAATTAACTCCAAGATGACATAATATTAAAAGATTATTCAAAAGCACATGAAAATAATATCACCTTAATGATCTCAACTAGTTGGTCAACTCCACTTTCACCAGGAAACAAAGGCTGTAAAGCAACTCCAAGTAAAACAGTTAATATTAAGAAGTAACAAGGAAATGATACTTACAAAAAACGGAGAGAGAAGAAGTAATAACAAAGAAACTGTAATAACTATAGTATGCTGAGAATTGAACTACCTGCCCCAGCAGTAACTCTGCCATCACACAACCAGTAGACCATATATCAATAGCAGTTGTATATTCAGTGGCACCAAATATCAGTTCCGGAGCACGATAGTATCTTGAGCAGATGTATGAGACATTAGGTTCTCCTTTTACCTTAAAAATGGCAAAGGGAATATATTCAAGCAAAGAAAATAAGACATTATCATCATTGATTATGCTGCATAAAATCTTACCAGCACTTTTGCACTCCCAAAATCACAAATTTTCAGTTGATGGTTGTGTGGATTCACCTGGGAAATGAAGAATTAACTTTAGAAACCAACCCAAAAAAAAAAAAGGGACAGAACAACAACAAAACCAGTACTGAGAATCCTGCATCAACCATTAGGAGCACTGGTTTCTGTTCAACCAAAAGAAAAAGGTGGCAAAACAGATTGTGTTAGGGACTTGAGGCTTTCAAGGCAGTTTACTTGCTTTAATTGTGGATACTTTTATTTGTAGTAGTTCATAAATGGGAAGTTACCAGGTAGCTCGTATCTACAACCGCTTTGTATTAGGGAGATTAGGAAGGATAAGAAAAGTATGATTCTCTTCCTCATTAGTTTTCAAAAATATCAAAGCGCTCACTCATCTAACAAGCCTTTACAATCTGTTTTAACTTTTTTTTTCAAGAGATCAAAGCGTTCCCTCTTAAATGAGCCTTTATTATCTCCTCAATTCTTTCTTTTGAATCTGTAAATATAGCCACAACCCCCACATGAAGATCCAAGGTAACAGATTTAAATACAGATCATTCTTTTCCGTTTAAGCCACACTGATGCACAAACAGGTTCCCGCTGAAAACAAACTGCGCTAAGTGATGAAATGCAGCAAATCTAGTGCATACATTTTACAACTCCACTAGAGTAGTACTGTTTCAGAAAGAAGTTCCAAATAACAAGTATTGATACTTTTCTAGCCACAGAACAGGTGGTGATGTAACTCCTAACTTACCCATTCCTCTAGAAAACAAATATGCACCCTCCATTGATATAGAACAAGAAATCAGTATAAGCATCTCAAGATTAAAATATGATGGGTGATAAGCCAGGTATAAAACCAGTGACATATAATATAACTGATACAACTTATGAGATGAACCTATAACTAGCAGAACAGAAAGCATCTTTGGGAAGCTACTAATTTTTGTTAGCAAGAGGCAGAAGAAGAGGCTAACGAGAATGAGTAAACAACTTAGTTATCCTCTTTACTAAGTACACCATGAACAAATTTGAAGGCTCTTTTGTGTTTAAGAAATTGGAATGCTGCTAGTAAGGTATTTTGATACTTTGAGGGGTTGAATTTATCTAGAGTTCACCTCCAAATTATACTCAAGAATCTTAGTTGTTCACAGGGTTAATCTTGGTTAGATACAAATACAAGTAAATCAAATGCTTAATAACTTTATATGAAAGGTCCTTCACAACTTGACATAAAAATGCCTAACCAGTAAGTTCTGAGGCTTGATGTCACGGTGACAAATGCCAATGCAATTGTGTATATAGGCAAGTGCTCTGCAGATCTGCATCCAAAAAGACAAACACATTTTTAAAAAAAAAAACTTCTTCTACAGCTACTACTACTAATAATAATAATAACAGCATCAATAACAAGAAAAATAATACTAAGACAATACAAAAATTGATGATGCTGACTTATGCCAACCCAAAACCAATATCAAAAGCCATTGTTGGTCAGCTTTGACATCCCAGAGTCCCACACTGTGTCTCTGTGATTTTTGTTAAACAAATTTAGATATTTTAAGAATAGAACTATGGAATGTGAAAAAGATCATAGACCTCTTAACTTTCTTTTCCCATGAGGTCATACAGCCAAAGTCCCTTCATGATGTACAGTCCTCTTGCAAGATAGATTACAGTGTCAACCAAGCAGCAAAGCTCCACATTTCGGTCGTATGCATATATAAGTTTTTGGATCACAAGTAGCACTATTATGAAAATTTAGATATCAAAGTATCCAAAATTACTTGTGCAGTTGCTTATAGTTAGGTCCTTTGCCTACATCAATCATTTTAATGTCACTCCAAAGTGTTGCATAAGGATTAAGGAGACAAGTTGTTGAATAATTTCACTCCAAACTTCTTTCCAAGCCATGTGGTATGCAGATAGGAAGGTGGTCGTCAAACCCAGGTGGAAATTCCAAATATTGCCTTCCCTCCTTATTTTCCCTAGGTTTTCCTACTATCAAATTCGACTTCCACACCTCACAAGAAGTTCTGCTCAGACTTGGATGTTTCTTTGTCAGTTGCCAATCAGCATACCGTCATACCTTAATCCACATTCTGAACATCCAATCCTTTATTCTGAAATCACTAATCAAACCAATTTGCCTTGTTAGAGAATGACCTAATTGACATGACGAATCAATGACATATCAGTGGCCATCCATAAGCCACTTATGGTCTGCTATTATTATCGCATAGCCATACATCTAATTTCATAAACTCTAGCAAATATGGAAGAAAAATGTTAAACAAAAAGCAGAAGGAATATAAACCCATTTAAATTATGGTGAAAAAGACAGCAAAATGACGAAGTCAGTATGTTTAAAACCATATAACAAGCGTCTAAGAAATAAGAACAACAAAAATCATGTTAAGAAAATGATTAGCATTTAGATTGGATGTGAGGGAATTCTAATGCTGTCAAAGTAATAGACATCATATTTCATTAATTCCTATACTACAAGACCAAGATGTCTGACATTGCACCGAAAACAATGGCATACACCTAAAAACCCAGCTATAAGAACAAAAACTGGAAATTTTAATCATCAGAGAACTCTAATTGCCAATAATGTAAGCACAGCTAGCATAATCAGTATTCTTACTCATGGAAGAAACATTCATTTAATCACAAAATAAAGAAGAAAGCCCATAAACTGATACATACCTGATAGGTGTAGAGTCTAACGTATATTAAAGGCATCCTTTGGTTGATCCTGCTGTAATTCCTAGCAATACGATTGACAGTTTCAGGAACATATTCAAGTACCAGATTTAGGTAAAGCTCTTCCTTGTCTGTTGTTGAAAAGAAACAATGCTTCAGGGAAACAACATTTGGATGATCCAACATCTGCATAATCTGTAACTCTCTATTCTTGTAGCGCTTGTCTTGGAGAACTTTCTTGATAGCAACTTCTTCTCCAGTTTCCCTACATTTTGCCTGCAAAAAATTTTAAGCATTTAAACAATGTAACTTGAGGGAGACATAAAAGAGTTGATAACTAATTCAATTAACAGCTGCACTTACTCTGAAGACAACACCAAAAGAACCAGTTCCAACCACATGCTCTGGTATATAACTGATTGTCTGTCATAAAACAGAGAGAGCAGAAGATAGATATCCACCAATTATATTCCTACAATATGAGATTTTGCATATTGCAGATTCTAGAAATAAGTTTCCAACCTGTCTAGATTGACCATTTCGACCACTAATCGTGGTTCTTATAACATGTACAGCCTCTGCACCCACACCATCAATTATATCTGGTTCACTATCCTGAAATGAAGAGGAAGTAAGGACTATTGCAACTAAATATAAATTTGCATAAGTCCTGTCCACTCATGAAAACCAGATCAAACATTCCTCAATCAAATGGAGCGCCCTTCTAAAGATGAGATAACCATTGGAACCACTTTGCCAAAATGTCTCTTTCTAGTTACAGGGTATACTCAAATTAACTAATATCAGTTAACAAATTATTTAAGCAGACGAAAGGAAACTTTACAACATGAAAAATATAACGTACGAGGGCAAAAAAAAAAAAAAGAACTTTTAGAATGTGCAAAGTGCAAACTCACTCTGTCATCATCATGATCCATCTTATCCCTTAATCTCATCTCAAGCATTTCCCTCCCCAGCCAGTCAACCGAGCTAGATGAAGAACTCTTGAAGCCATTAACAGACCGAGAACTTCCAACTCCCCCATTTCCTAAGCTGGCAGACGCCATAATAGTACTTAGATTAGGAGTATGTTACAGCTCCTAGTATTTACCACCTTCGTGATAATCTGCAGTTCTGCCTTCCATCCAATCAAAACACCCTTCTTCCTAACAGAATTACCAAAATCCCAAATCAGAAACTGATAATACGCATCAAATGATATGGATAAAGACGCACACGAGTTCACATGGCATTATTTTTCAATTTAAAAAAAATTAACCAAATAAAACACAACCATTTAACTTAATCTATGTGACAGACACAGACACTAACAATTTTTTTTATAAAATTAGGACATGACATGCTTGTCAGCTGCTGTTGTATCAGATAAGTATTTGAAACGACACAAACATCTGCCAGAAATTGAAGTGCTAGTAGTTCGTAGAACTTCATTACATTCCGAGATCATACAAAATCCGTGGAAACCTCAACTAGGTGGCTAAAAGAGTTAACACAAAAATCATCAATCGATTATAATCAATTGCATGAAACAAATAATTATCAAACTCAAAGTTATTATCAACTGAGGATCATACCAATCCACAAAAGCAGAAAATTGACAAGCCACTATTCAACTACTTTCCGTTTTCATATGATCTAGCAATAAGAAACAATACCCATAAATCGACAACAAGCAATTATTCAAAAAATTAAACAAAAAAAGAAGAAGAAACTTATACGATCCAGCACAAATTAATCCCTAAGTTCAGTACCAAACAAACAAACAAAGAGATTTATGTGAAGAACTGACCTGGAAACAGTGCGTGAAGGTAATGCGGAAACACATTTCTAGCATTTGGCGCTACCAATTTGCGGAAAGCAGGTTCTGAAATAAGTGGAATAATCGGAATAGGAAACAGTTCAATAGTGATTCACGAAATTATGAAGAAGAGGAAATGTGTGTTGTTATGGTGATTTTGCGGTTTTGAGTAAGTGTTGACAGTAACTTGACAATGTTGGATCACCTCTGGTTTCTGACATCAATCGTGTCATTATCTCCTTTCTTCTTTCTTATTTCCATTCCTCTAATACGGTGTAGTATTAAACACTTGTAGCAGAAGATTGGGTTATATTCTCACTTTTCTGTTTTTTTCAGTACATAATTGTAATTTTTATTTTATTTTTTATACATTAAAAATACATTTAAGATGAGAAAATTATTATGGTTTGATTCTCTGTTCTCTTGCACCATGAATGAGATACTCTATCACTAAATTATTAGTTTAATGATAATTTCTATATTTATTTTATTTTATATATTATTCGACAGCAGAATTTATCATATTTAGTTGGAGTGTTTTTCAATTTAATTTATATTTAATATAACTATTAATTTTCTTAATTTTTTCTAAGAAAAAATTTTCATTATTACACATTATTAAAATTATTCAATTTTGTAGTGAAGTTAATTGATGATGAGCTAAATATTATTATTTTAGCAAATCTTATAGGGGTAGAGGTGTAATCTTTTTTAGTAGAAGCAAATTAAAATTTAAGTAAGTTTGGTTTTGATTATTCTAGATTTTAGTTATTTGAATATCACCTTTTTTTCTAAGAATTGAACTTTCTAATCAAATTGACATACATAAATAATTTTGAGTAAATATTAATTTAAACTATTTATAATTTTAATTTTATTTAACAATAATCTTAATTTTATTATTTTTATTATTCTAATTTAATAAAATTCAGATATTTTTAGATCAAATTTATATGTAAAAGATTAATTTCTTTCCAAATTTTGAATTTAAATCTTTTCAAATTTATTATAACTTTAAAAAATTATGAATTCATTCAAACTGAGTTTTTGAATTGAATAAAATTTTTGATTCTCTAAATGCAAGTAAATAATAAATAGTTTGATTTGTTTACACAATTAACTTATTATTATCATTTTTTATCTTTGATTAAAAAAAAAACATTAGTAGAAATGCATTTGCGTTCTTGAAACATTGACTGCTAAATGTAGTTTTTAAAAAAAATTCGAATAAATTAACTTAATAAATCAAACAATACAGAATTTTTAACAAAAATGTTAGGGTTTAGATTTGAACTCTATGTGAAAAAGTGAAGTTAAATTAAAATCCTTCCATGCTTGAGCTCCATACCTTAGTTCACAGTGGATATAAATGATAAAGTAAGATTTTTATGTTAATTTTATTCGCATTTTTATTATTAACTATGGGAGTAAAACGTAATTTTTTTCTTTTTTTTTATATATATAAAAACACCAAAAAATAATGTTTTCAATTTATTTTTTTATCAAAAGAATAATTTTCTTTATCATGTAATTGACTTTTTTAATAAAAAAATAAAATCATATAATTGACCATGGACCAGAAATGGCGGACTACCACAATGACCCGATATCATTTTTTACGCTGCGTTTGACTTTTGATAGTATGATTGCTTGATCTTTGACCAATAAACAGGGGAAGAAAAGAAGCACTTTCTCAATGTCTTTTTACATAATCGAATTGAATTGGTAAGTCAAACTAATAAAATTAAAAATCAGTTAATAATGTAGTTAGATTTAAAAAATTAATTAAGTAATTAAAAATTCAATTAAAATAAAAAATGATCAACATCATAAAATAAATTAGAATCAAATTAAATTGATTTAACCTATAACTATATCATTTTATAAAAAAATAAAAAAATTTGAATTTTAAATATTAAAATATTTTTATTATTTTATTAGATTCTAATTTTTTAAAGTTTTTAAATATTATATATTTTAAAAAATAACATACTAAATTAAACTAAACTAATTGACCTAGTTGAATTAATTGAACTAAAAATTAATCAATCAATCAATTTGAGTCTCAATTTGATTTTCAAAATATTATTTTTTTCTTTTTTTCTTTCTTTTTCTCCACTTTATTTCTGCTATACATTAAGAACTATGGTATTTTTCAGTTGAAATTTTGTTGGATGTTGTTAATAATTTAACAAATAAGTCATTCTATTTTTTATTGACTCTTTTAATTTAATATATATGAATAGGATATTCTTAAATTAGTTTATAAATCAATTAAAAGTGAATTTTTTATTGATAATATTAAAAACATATCTCCCATATTGATTCATAGAAATTTATTCTTTTATTTACCTCCTGTTTCAATACAAATGAAAAAATAAAAAGGAATTAAGATGAAAGTCAATAAATACCATTTTATTTCCCAATCATAAACTACTTATGAAATTTTAAGAAAGAACCTTAAACTATGGTTTTGCACTTTACATTTCCTTTAGTTAAATGAAAGAAAATTAACAAATCAAACCAATTTTAATTTCATAGATACACTCAATATAGACGAATTTATTTATATTGATTTGAAAAAGTTATATATAAGTGAAGTCTAGAAATCTGTTACCACATTAGAAAAAAAAAATTCCCCAAATATCCTAATCAACTCTCATTTTGTCTTAGTCAAACTTATAAACTATTAAAATGGACGATGGAACGTGCATTATTAAGAGCATCAAGTTAGAAGGAAAAATAAATTATAATATTTTCTACCAAGATTAGAATTCATAGTGACTTTTTTATAGTTATATAATAAATAATCATAATATATATATATATATATATATATATATATATATATATAT
>CATIWR010241130.1:0-24354 GCA_949677035.1 Omphalea diandra | reverse complement strand
ATATATATATATATATATATATATATATATATATATATATAAAGAGAGAGTTAGAGTGTTTTAGATGATAATTAATCAATAAAAAATTCATTAATCTTTTATAATATTGACAGTTTTTTCTTGAGTTTGTGACACTATTTTTTTTTAATTTTCACCTAAATACAAAATTAGTATTTTAGAAATTAAACAGGAATGATAAGAGTGATTAAATTAAAAATTAAACTATTAATCAATTCGATTAGTTTTTGTTTGACTAGGTTGATTTGACCTAAATCATGGATCTCTTTGATCTTGACAATAGAAATTGATCAATTTTAATACTTTCATTAAGTGTTATTTTGCAGATTATAAGTTAGATTTTTTTTTATTGGAAGTAGGATGAAATTTAAAATCTCCAACAATGTAAAGATCATTCAAATTCGCAGTGTGCATATGATAAATTGCGACCATGAATCAATCACAAGGAAGGATGAAGCTAGGATAGAAGAATTCGTGGGTTGTTTCGCTACTGCAAACCATCCAAAGACTGCAAAGTCTTAGTATAGAGGAATTTGCGGTGAGTGTCGCACTAGGGTCGCGACCGCGACTTTCATAGTAACAATGGAGGGAACCAAAGCCACAACCATAATGTGTCAGGTGTCTGTTGAAAGATCAAAATTGCGAGGGCAAAAATTCGATAGCCACTGCCACTCAAGGAGTTGAAATTTCCTCACCAAACATAGGAATTCGCAGTCTCAGTCGTGCCCAATACTTAGGTATCTCACGATCATGACTTTTGATAGTAGTTAGAACACAACAACTGTATTTTCTTAGACAACCAATGGAAAGCTGACACGTGGACTAGCCCAAACGGGGTTTTCTGTTGAAATTTTTGGCTCCATAATGAAAATTAAAAATTTGCGACCGCAAAATGGTAGCAGCGACCTCGATTTCTCCCCTGACAAGAATTTAATGCTAAATCTGCCTAGCACATCTTGGAGATTTGTTAACTGTTTTAGAGTAATATCTCGTTAGTGGATATGGGTTATAAATACTCTACCAAACATATGTAAATGAAAGAGAATTCATTAATTTGTAACCAATCTTTTGCCAATTTGCTACTCATTCTTTCAATTCTCATTTATGTGTTTATGATTGTTTGGTGTGAGCAATAAACGCCATTGTAAGAGGTTTTAATGTGAGCCTTAAAAATACTTATAAGGGATTTTTGCGTGAGCCTAGAAAACACAAGGTGTAAGGTTATTGCGTGAGCCATAGACACAAATTATAAAAGTTTGGTGTGAGCTTAGAAACACCTATTGAGTTGAGTGAAATACCCAATTATAAAGAATTGTGGAGTAAATGTAGGATTAGTTAACACTTGAACCACTATAAACACTTATGTCAATTTTTTTCTTCTCCTACACATCATCTTAAACACATTAAACGTCTTTTTAATTTTTAAATTATGCACCAATTCAGTTCCCCTTCTTCGTGCCCTAGGCCAACAAGTGGTATCAGAGCAAAGTCTCACTAAAAACCTTAATTGAGTGAGTAAATAGCAATTACACAAAAAGGAATCCACTCACACCTCAAGCCTTATTTTGATGGAGCTGACTATACTGATTTGAAGTATAAGATGGAGATCTATCTAGATACAGATGTGGTGGATCTATGGGATGTTGTGTTAAAGAATGGAAGCCACCCACCAAAGTGCTAGATGTGAGTGAAGAACAAATCCCTAGAGAAGAATGTCTTAAAGCACATAGAAGATCCAATGGCAAGAATAAGAGAGCCATGACAATCCTTCTAAGCTCTCTCTTAAGAGAAGAAATTGAAAGGGTGCAACATTGCCAAACTGCCCATGAGATTTGGAAAGCATTGAAGAACTATCATGAAGGCACCACCTTGGTGAAATCTAGCCTATTAGAGATGTATGTGACAGAGTGGGAGTTATTCATGATGAAGGAGGATGAGAGCATAACCGACATGACTAATAGACGCCTAGCAATCGTCACCAATATGAAGAAGCTTATTGGGATTCTCATAAATTATGAGGTAAACTCCAAAATTCTAAAATCTTTGCCTCTTGAGAAATTTGATGCTAGAGTGTGTAGTATCTAAGAATCCAACCCAAAAATAGGAAAGGTGTCAACGAATGTCTTGATAGACAAACTCTTAACTCATGAGTTGGACTTAAAGAAATATGAGGAGATCAAGAAAATAAGGGGCAAAGGAGAAAAATCTGAAAAGCAAGAAAGAAAGACCTTAGTACTTAGGTCTACATCTAAAGAGAAGGAAGTGGAGGTTACTTAAAGTGAAGGAGAAAGTGACAAGGAGGAAGAAGAACTAACAATGCTCTATAGAAGGACCAAAGAGCTTATTAGAAGAAGAAAAGAAAGAAGGAACTTCAAGAAAACTACTCCTAATCCCAAAGAGAGATCAACCAAAGTCACTTGCTATGAGTGTGGCAAGCAATGCCACATTTATTACCATTGTCCAAAGTTAAAGAAGAAGAAGAAAATGGATAAAGAGAAAGGAAGAACTTCAAAGCCACTTGGGATGATAGCTCAAGTGAGGATGATAAAAATGAGGAGATTGCCAACATATGTTCATGTCTTAATGTTGGACTAGGTTGATTTAACATAAGTCATAAATCTCTCTTGATCTTGACAATAGAGATTGATCAATTCTAATGCTTTCAATAAGTGATGTTTTGCAGATTATAAGTTAGATTTTATCATTGGAAGTTGGATGGAGTTCAAATCTCTAACCTTGTAAAGTTCACTCTAATTCGCAATGACTATATTGTAAATCACGATTGTGAATCAGTCATAAGGAAGGATGAAGTTAGGCTAGATGAATTCACGGACAACTTCACTGTCGCGACACACCCAAAATTGGCAAAGCCTTAGTCATAAAAGAATTTATGGTGTGTGTCACGCCTTAGTTGCGACTGCGACTTTCATAATGACAAAGGAGGGAACTAAAACCACAACCACAACTTTCCAAGTGTCTCAAGTGTCCGTTGAAGATCAAAAATTGTAAGGGCAAAAGTTTATTCATGATTGCAACTCAAGGAGTTGAAGTTCTCTCTTCAAACAGAGGAATTCACAGTCTCAATTGCATCCAAGACATTGATATCTCGCTACCACGACTTTTGAGAGTGTTTAGAACATAATGACTATATTTTCCTGGACGACTAATGAAAAGTTGACATATGGACTAGCCGTTAGACACAAATGGTATTTTTCACCGTAATTTTTAGCTCCTCTATGAAAATTGAAAATTTGCGACTGCGACTTCAGCCTGACAAATATTTAATATTAAATCTGTCTAGCACATCTTTGAGATTTATTGATGGTTTTAGTTTAACGTCTCTTTGGTGGATATGAGCTATAAATACTCCACCAAACAGATGTATATGCAAGAGAATTCATTAATTTGTAAACATACTCTTGTTAATTTGCTACTTATTCTTTCAATTTTTATTTATGCTTTAGTGATTGTTTGGTGTGAACAATAAATACCATTGTAAGAGGTTTTAATGTGAGCCTTGAAAGCATTGGTGAGAGATTTTAGTGTGAGCCTTGAAAACACTTGTGAGAGATTTTTAGTGTGAGCCTTGAAAATACTTGTAAGAGATTTTTGTATGAGCTTAGAAAACACAAGTTGTAAAAGTTTGGTGTGAGCTTGGAAACACCTATTGAGTTGAGTAAAACACCCAATTATAGAGAATTAGGAAGTGGACGTAGGGTTGGTTAATACCCGAACCACTATAAACTCTTGTGTCTATTATTCTCTTCTTCTACTCAACCTCTTACACACCTTATCCCTCATTTTAATTTTTTTTGAACACCAATTCAATCCCTCCTTCTTAGTGCCCTAGGCCAACAAGTGGTATCAGAGCCTGGTTTCACAAACAAACCTTAATTGGGTGAGCAAAGATCATGACACAAGAGGGAATCCACTCACACCTCAAGCCCTACTTTGATGGATCCAATTATACTCATTGGAAGTATAAGATGGAGATCTATCTTGATATGGATGTGGTGGATCTTTGGGATGTTGTGGTTAAAGAATGGAAGCCACCCACCAAAGTGGTGGATGAGAGTGAAGAACTTATTCCTATATAAAAGTGGGTTGAAGCACACAAAATATCAAATGGCAAAAACAAGAGAGCCATGACAATTCTTTTAATCTCTCTCTCTAAAGAAAAGATTCGAAGAGTACAACAATGCCAAACAACCATGGGATATGGAAATCTTTGGAGAATTATCATGAAGGCACCATCTTGGTGAAATCCAGCCGGCTAGAGATGTATGTGATGAAATGGGAATTGTTCATGATGAAGGAAGATGAGAGCATCACTGACATGACTAATAGACTCCTAGCAATCATCACCAACATGAAAACATTTAGTAGGATTCTCATAAATCATGAGATAAACTCCAAAATTTTAAAGTCTTTGCCTCTTGAAAAGTTTGGTGCTAGAGTGTGCAGTATCCAAAAATCCAATCTGAAAATAGGGAAGGTGCCAATGGATGTCTTGATAAGCAAACTCTTAACTCATGAGTTAGTCTTAAAGAAAGATGAGGAGATGAAGAAAATGAGGGGCCAAGGAGAAAAATCTAGAAAACATGAAAAGAATACCTGGCACTCAAGTCCACTTCTAAGGAGAAAGAAGTGGAGGTTAGTTCAAGTGAAGAAGAAAGTGACAAGGAGAAAAAGGAACTAGCAATGCTCTCTATAAGGACCAAATAGCTCATTAGAAGAAGAAAGGAAAGAAGAAACTTCAAGAGTGCTACTCCTAATCCTAAAGAGAGATCAACCAAAGTTACTTATTATGAGTGTGACAAGCAAGGCCATATCAAATATGATTGTCCTAACCTAAAGAAGAAGAATAAAGGGGATAAAGACAAGAGAAAAAGCTTCAAAGCCACTTGGGATGATAGCTCAAGTGAGGATGAAGAGATTGCCAACATATGCTTCATGGCTCAATAAGACTCTCCTAATGAGGTAAACACTTCATCTCATTCTCATTCAGATTATGATAACTTAGATGATGTAGAAAAAAGCTTATAGAAGCTCTCACTATGAGATGTGACGAGTATAAGTCACAAATGAAATATTACAAAAGAAAATGCTCAAAATTAGAGGATGATTACAAATCTCGTAATTATCTTATAAGTGAATTGAGGACTTCAAATGAAGAACTCAAAAAATCATTAGAAAATCTTTCCAAATCATCTTCATCATTAGCTTCATTAAGAAAAGAGATTGATACTCTAAAGGGAGAAGTCATTGAGCTTAGAAGCTCTATCTCTAAATTTCATAAAGGTAAAGGAAGCTTTGGATACACTCATAGTATCACAAAGGCCTTTCTTAATTAAGCATGGTCTAGGATTTAATGAAGCCTTAACCTTTACATCTTCACTCACTACATTCGTTAGAGCAACAACACCTCAAACCTCAAGTGTTGAAGTCATGAGGAAGAAAAGTGCTCTAAGCACTAAATTCCCAATGCCTAAAGGCAAAGGGAAAGCACAAAATGGCTCAAGGCCTATTTCAATAAAGGCCAATCATGCTTAGATGTATAATAAGAAACCTGCTCATGCACACAAACACAAATAATTCTCTACTACTCCTAAACACTAATGCACTTGCAAAACCAAAGTATGAGAAGGCCTTCTACTTATACTAAGTTTGTGCATAGGAGAAAGACTCACAAGTCTAAATCCAATGTTACTATTACATGAAATATGGGCATATTAATATTAATTATTATATTAGGAAGGCTCACCTCAAATTAGAGGATCCTTCAACTCCTAACCTTCTAAGACCTAAGTATGCTTGTGTACCTAAGAAAAAGTTATTTACTTGTATTGTGTAGGGATTTGTGGTAGCCACCAATAAATCAAGCAATTGGCATGTGGATAGTGGATGCTCTAAGCATATAACGGGCAATGGGATGTTATTCATAGCATTGAAAGAAAAAGAAGGTGGAAATGTCACATTTAGTAATAATGCCAAGGGTAAGGTAATTGGCATTGGAACCATTGGTAAGAATGGTTATTCTTTGATCGATGACGTTTTATTAGTTAATGGCTTACAATATAATTTATTGAGTGTAAGTCAATTGTGTGACAAAGGTAATAAAGTCACCTTTGATCCTAGAGAATGTCGAGTCACCACACTAGTGGATGATGAGATTGTTTTCAAGGGTGAAAGGAAAGACAATACCTACTCGATTGACTTAGACAATTTGGCTAACCAATCTTTCAAGTGTCTTATGTCTTTTTGTAATAAGGCTTGGTTATGGAATAGAAGGCTTGGACATGCAAGCATAGATCTACTACAAATACTATCAAAAGGAAAGCTAATGGAAGGCCTTCCCAAGCCACGTTTCACTAAAGACAAGACATGTGGTCCTTGCCAAATGGGGAAGTAACATTAAGCCTCCTACAGAGCTAAAAATGTTGTAAGTTCATCTATACCCTTTCAACTAGTTCATATGGACTTAATAGGACCTATTAGAAGTGTTAGCTTAGGTGGAAAACATTATGCACTAGTCCTAGTTAATGATTATTCTAGGTTACTTGGGTGTCCTTTCTAGCACATAAGAATGATACTTTTGATGTTTTCAAAAGCTTTGCAAAAAGAATTCAAAATGAAAAGGGTTACTTCATTTGTTCTATAAGAAGTGACCATGGAAAAAAATTTCAAAATGAGTCTTTTAAAACTTATTTCTTGGAGAATGAAATTTTTCACAACTTTTCAACTCCTAGAACACCACAACAAAATGGTATTGTAGAGAGAAAAAATAGAACATTAGTAGAAATGGCTAGAACCATGCTCAATGAGTATTCTTTACCGAATTACTTTTGGGCCAGCCATTAATACTTCGTGTTATATTGCAAATAGAGTTTTTAAAAGACCCATTCTCAATAAAACATCTTATGAGTTATGGAATCATAGAAAACCCAAGTTGTCATACCTAAGAGTATTTGGTTGCATGTATTATATATTGAATACCAAGGATAATCTTAGGAAATTTGATTATAAGACTAATGAAGGTATATTTTTAGGTTGTTCCACCTCTAACAAGGCTTATAGAGTCTTTAATAAGAATTCTATGGTAGTTGATGAGTCTATGAATATTATTTTTGATGAATCTAGTAAACTTGATTTTAGGAAAGGTATTTTTATTGATGATCTTGTAGGTGACTTTGCAAAATTAGAGTTGGAAGATACTACAAGAAAAGAGGATAAAGATAAGGACGAAGGTGAATCATCAAGAGTATATGAGGATCCACAACATCAACAAGAAGTTGAGCCAAGTCAATATCTACCCAAGGATTGGAGATTCTCCAAGTATCACCCCAAAGACTTGATTATTGGTGATATCTCTAAGGGTGTAAGTACTAGATCTCAACTTAATCTTTTATATAATAATCTTGCTTTTATTTCTCAACTTGAACCAAAATCCATTGATGAGGCTCTTGATGATGAAAGTTGGGTGATTGCCATGCAAGAGGAACTCAACCAAATTTGAGAGAAACAAGGTATGGGAATTTATCCTTTGGCCTAAAGAACACCCAATTATAGGTTGCAAATGGGTGTTTAGGAACAAGTTAGATGAGCAAGGTTTTATCACTAGGAATAGAGCTAGATTGGTTGCTAAGGGTTACAACCAAGAGGAAGGCATAGATTATGATGAAACATTTGCTCACATAGCAAGATTAGAGACCATTAGGATTCTTTTAGCCTTTGCATGCCATATGAATTTTAAACTCTTTCAAATGGATGTACAAAGTCCATTTTTAAATGGAGTAATTAAGGAGGAAGTTCATGTTGAACAACCTCCTAGTTTTTGAGTCTCATAATTTTCTTAATCATGTTTTTAAATTAAATAGAGCCTTGTATGGATTGAAACATGCTCTAAGAGCTTGGTACGAAAGGCTTAGTTCATTTCTTTTGAAAAATGAACGTTAGACACTACATTGTTTGTTAAAAGGCACAAACATGATACACTTATTGTATAAATTTATATTGATGATATCATTTTTTGTGCTACTAATGAATCTCTTTGTGAGGATTTTGCTAAGTGTATGACTAGGGAATTCAAAATGAGTATGATGGGAGAGCTTAAGTCCTTTCTTGGTCTACAAATCAAGCAAACCAAAGAAGGGATTTTCATTAACCAAGGCAATACAAAGGAGATACTCAAAAAGTTTGGCATGGATAGTTGTAAAGTAACAAAAACCTCCATGAATGGTACCATCAAGTTGGACAAAGATGAATCGGGTAAGATGGTAGATGAAAAGAGATATCGAGGTATGATCAGATTTTTACTTTATTTAACTGCTTTTAGGCCTGATATTATGTTTGGTGTATGCATATGTGCTAGGTTCCAATCCTTTCATAAAGAATCACATTTAAATGTTGTTAAAATAATTTTTAAATATTTACATGGCACATTAAACTTAGGTTTATGGTATCCTAGGGACTCATCTTTTAGTCTCATAAGTTATTCGGATGCAGATTATGCAAGTAGTTTTTTAGATAGAAAGAGCACTTCTAGAACTTATCAATTTATAAGAGAATGTCTAGTATCTTGGTTTAGCAGAAAGCAAGTTTTGATTGCCCTATCCACTACGAAAGCCGAGTATGTTGCTGCGGGTTGTTATTTCACCCAAGTCCTTTGGATGAAACAACAATTAAAGGATTTTGGCAAAGTGATTGATCACATTCCCATTAAATGTGATAACATTAGTGCTATCAACCTCTCTAAGAATCCCAACCAACACTCTAGGAGTAAACACATAGACATTAGACACCATTTTCTTAGAGATCATGTCCAAAAGAATGATGTTGTGTTAGAATTTATTGACATAAATCATCAACTTATAGATATTTTCACTAAACCTTTCAATAAAGAAAGATTGAACTTCGTTAAGAGAGAATTGGGAATGCTAGATGGAAGCTCCCTAAAGTGAAAATTTGATCTTATATGTTGATTATATATGTGTTGATTGTTTTTGATACTTGATCTTTTAAGATGTCTCAATATTAACTGCAATTGTGCTTTTCTATGACATATTGCAATAAATTAAACATTAACAAGTGGATCACAACTTTGAATTTTTCAAAAACTTAATTCTTCTTTCTATCCTTGATGCCATGTAATTTGAGGTCACCATCCATTATTCACGGTGACGAATTAATAGTCCATGATAACCTACTGATAAACATCAATTCGCGATCACGATAATCACTCTATGCCATGAATTTGGTCAAGATTTAAATTTTTTACCATTGGAAGTGCGTATTCCCCAGGAATTTTTATCCATTACTCACTTTTTTTGAAAATTGTGATCGTGATTCATGAATTCGTGGATGCAAATTTTAGTAACTTCTAAATCATTAAGTGATTTGACTACCAACCATTTCTATCTCTTCATAAACCCTTTTTTACCAGTTTCTAGCCATTTACAGAGTCTTCAAATGGCTATAAATATCCTCCAAAATAGTAACCATCCTCACTTCATCTAATCCTTATCATTTCTCTCTTCAAAATTCTTTAAATTCTCAAATCTCTCAAATTTTTTCTAATGGCTCCCAAGAAAATTTCCAGAGCAGAAAAAGGCAAGGCCATTGCTCAACCCTCTGCTCCTCCAGTACTTCATCTCATGAAGGGCATTACCAAGGAGGAAAAAGGAACGCTATAAAGCAAATTCCTCTAAAACTATCATCCCTAACAAAATCCCTTCAACCTTTCTGCTAGAGACACTTGGGCTTAACAATGAAATTCGTGCATCGAACTTGGGCTGCATCGAATTTCTCTTTCGGGATGAATCCAAATATGAAGTAGTGGTTAGAGAGTTCATATACATAGTATAACCCAGTCGCAAAACAGAATTAAAAGTAGGTCAATACGGGTTAGTTTTTGGGCTTTTGGTGATCCCTACTTTATTGCCTTTGAACAACTTTCCTCTCTTTTTAATCTTCAAATTGAAGAAAATATCCATTTCATTATCTCCGCTCTTAATGTCATCTATTCTAAATTTTGGTCAAAAATTTCTATTCAAACCAAACACGACCTGAAAACCTTATTACCCAAATACATAAAAATCCTACCTCTTTGAATACTCCATCGTATCATCACATTTTCCATCAATGCTAGAGATGATGGGAATGAGAAAGTATCACAAAAAGACTTGGCCTTCCTATTCTGCCTTGTCAAGAACAAACCTATTCAAATAGGTCATATCTTATGGATCAATTAATCCACATAAGCACCAAGCTGAAAAGTCAATTTCTTCTTCCATCTCATATCACAACCATATATAGTTTTACAGGGGCTCTTAATGAGGACAATGAAAAGTATTTTACTAAGAAACTCCTTCCATCCCATAATTTTCTTGATCTTACTTACCTAATCAATGCCAAAGCCATTCATCTAGACACATATGTTTATACCTTGGGTGCATTTAAGGCTAAAAAGATGGAATCCTCCCAAGCTACCAAGAGAAAGAGGCTCATTATTGAATAAGGAGTCCTACCAATCCCTCCTCAACCTAAGCCTTTAGCAAAACTATCTCTTGCTACCATCAACAACAAATTAGATAAGATGATGAGGATGATGAAGAGGAGATTCCTTTTTCTCTCACATCTTTATAGTGACATGGTGGACTTGCAAGAGAAGTTAGGAGTTCCTCCTTGCCATCTTTCAAATTTTACTAAGTTTGAGGATACTCAAGAAGAAAAAGGCCATGATGAAGTAGAAGGTGGAGATAAAGCAGAAGGTGGAGATAATGAAGAAGAAGAAGAAATTTCTAGAGATGATGATGATTCTCCTGCTTTCTAGTATAGGATCTACTTTTTTTTTTTGTTTTTCTTTTTTAATGAAAAAATTGTGATCCCACAACTTGTTATGAATACATATAAAAAGTGTTTGGTCTTTGACATTTTCTGTCTTATTGTGATTGTTTTATTTCACTTTGTTATGCATTTGCTCCCTATGAATACTTGTCTATTTATTTTTATGCAATTGCTCTTTTCCCTTTACCCTCTTTTTGATCTTGCCAAAGGGGGAGAGATAGAATCAAGAAAGAATCAAAGGGGGAGAGAAAATAATATCATAAGTTGAAGGGAAGCATCATACTTATCATGCTTGTAATTTTTTTTTTAGAATTCTTACCTTGATTGTTTGGAAGTCATACTTAGAAATTTTTGCTAAAAATTCTAAGTCCATATTGAACAATTTTACCATTCTAACTTCACAACTTCAGAACTCATGCATTTATTTTTTCTCTTAAGATCAATCTAAACTGTCAAAATAAAAAAAGGGGAGATTGTTGGACTAGGTTGATTTAACCTAAGTCATGAACCTCTTTTGATCTTGATAATAGAGACTGATCAATTCTAATGCTTTCATTAAGTGATGTTTTGCAAATTATAAGTTAGATTTTGTCATTGGAAGTTGGATGGAGTTTAAATCTCTAACCTTGTAAAGTTCACTCTAATTCGAGGTGAGTGTATTGTAAATCGCAACCACGAATCAGTCATAAGGAAGGATGAAGCTAGGCCAGAGGAATTCGCAAATAACTTTGCTGCTACGACACACCCAAAGTTGGCAAAACCTTAGTCATAGAAGAATTCGAGGTGTGCGCCACGCCTTAGTCACAACCACGACTTTCATAGTGACAAAGGACAAAACCAAAGCCATAACCACAGCTTGCCAAGTGTCCCAAGTGTCCATTGAAGATCAAAAATCGTGAGGGCAAAAGTTTGTTCATGACTGCAACTCAAGCAGTTGAAGTTTTCTCTTCAAACAGAGGAATTCGCGATCTCAGTTGTGCCCAAGGCATTGATATCTTGCAACCACTACTTTTGAGAGTGGTTAGAATACAACGACTATATTTTCCTGGATGCCCAATGAAAGCTGACATGTGGACTAGCCGTTAGACACAATCGGTGTTTTTTGCCGTAATTTTGGCTCCTATATGAAAATTGGAAATTTACAACCGCGAAAAGGTAGTAGCGATCACGACTTCAGCCTGACAAGCATTTAATGCTGAACTGCCTAGCACATCTTTGAGATTTGTTGATAGTTTTAGTCTAACACCTCTTTGGTTGGTATGAGCTATAAGTACTCCACCAAACAGATGTAAGTGCAAGAGAATTCATTACTTTGTAACCATACTCTTGCTAATTTGCTACTTATTCTTTCAATTCTTATTTATGCTTTAGTGATTGTTTGGTGTGAGCAATAAACACCATTGTAAGAGGTTTTATTATGAGCCTTGAAAACACTTGTGAGAGGTTTTGGTGTGAGCCTTAAAAACACTTGTGAGAGATTTTTAGCATGAGCGTTGAAAACACTGGTAAGAGGTTTTTGTGTGAGCCTAGAAAACACTAGTTGTAAAAGTTTGGTGTGAGCTTGGAAACACCTATTGAGTTGAGTGAAACACCCAATTGTAGAGAATTGAGGAGTGGATATAGGGTTGGTTAATACCCGAACCACTATAAACTCTTATGTCTATTATTCTCTTCTTTTACTCAACTTCTTAAGCACCTTATCCCTCATTTTAATTTATTTTGAACACAAATTCAACACCTCTTCTTGGTGCCCTAGGCCAACACTCAAGAGGATTCTCTTAATAAGGTAAGCATTTCATCTCATTCTCATTTTGATTATGATGATTTAGACGATATAGATGAAGAGCTTTTAGAAGCTCTCATAATGAGAAGTGACAAATATAAGTCATAAATGAAGACTTACAATAGAAATTGCTCAAAATTAGAGGATGAGTACAAATCCCTTAATAATCTTATAAATGAATTGATGGCTTCAATTTAAGAATCCAAAAAGTCCATGGAAAATCTTTCTAAATCATCTTCATCATTAGCTTCATTATGAAAAAAGAATGACTCTCTAAAGGGAGAAGTCATTGAGTTTAGAAGCTTTATCTTAAAATTTCATAAGGTTTAAAAAGCTTTGGATACACTCATAGTATCACAAAGGCCTCCCTTAATTAGGTATGGTCTAGGATTTAATGAAGCCTTAACCTCCACATCCACACTCACTACATTTGTACACCTCAAACTTCAAGTATTGGGAAGAGAGGTGCTCCTAGCACTAAGCCACGTATGCGTAACGACAAAGGTAAGGCCCCCAAGGCTTAAGAGCCAAGGCTCAAAGAGCAAATTATTCTTACATTGACAATAAGAAGATGCTCAAACACACAAATAAAAAAAAAATTCACTTCTACTTCTTATCACTCATGCACTTGCATAGACTCCCATAACAAAAGAATAAGAAGGCCTCCTACTCATACTAAGATTATGCATAAGAGAAAGACTCACAAGTCTAAACTCCAATGTCATTATTGCATGAGGTATGAACATATTAATATTTATTGCTACATGAGAAAGGTTCACCTCAAATTGAAAGACCCTTCAATACCTAACCCCTTAGGACCCAAATATGCTTGGGTACCAAAGAAGAGATGATTTATTTCTATTATGTGGGGATGTTTGGTAGCCACCAATGAATCAAATGATTGGCATGTGGATAGGGGATGCTCAAAGCACATGACGGATAATAGGAAGCTATTTATGGCCTTGAAAGAAAAAAAGGTGGCAATGTCAAATTTGGTAACAATGCCAAGGGTAAGGTAATTGGCATTAGAACTATTAGTAAGAATGATTGCTTTTTAATTAATGATGTTTTGTTAATTGATGGCTTGCAACATAATTTGTTAAATGTAAGTCAATTGTGTGACAAAGGTAATAAAGTCACCTTTGACCCTAGAGAATGTCGAGTTACCACATTAACGGATAAAATGGTTGTTTTCAAGGGTGAAAGGAAAGACAATACCTATTCAATTGACTTAAACAATTTGGCTAACCAATCTTTTAAGTGTCTTATGTCTCTTAGCAATGAAGCTTGGCTATGGCATAGAAGACTTGGACATGCTAGCATGGAGCTCTTACAAAGGTTATCTAAAGGAAATCTAGTGGAAGGTGTTTCCAAGCTAAGTTTCATAAAAGACAAGACATGTGGTCCTTGTCAAATGGGGAAGCAACATCAATCTTCCTTCAAAGATAAAAATGTTGTAAGTACATCTAAACATCTTCAACAAATTCATATGGACTTGATATGACCTACTAGGAGTGCTAGTTTAAGTGCAAAACATTATGCACTAGTCCTAGTTGATAACTATTCTCGGTTTACTTGGGTATCCTTTCTAGCTCATAAGTATGATACCTTTGATGCTTTCAAAAGTTTTGTAAAAAGAATTCAAAATGAAAAAAGGGTTATTCATTTCTTCTATAAGAAGTGGCCATGGAAAAGAATTTCAAAATGAAGCTTTTGAATCTTATTGTTTAGAGAACAAGATTTTTCATAATTTTTCGACAACTAGAACACCACAACAAAATGGTGTTGTAGATAAGGAAAATAGAACACTAGTAGAGATGGCTAAAACTATGCTCAATAAGTATTCCTTACCAAATTACTTTTGGCCCGAAGCCATTAATACTTTGTGTTATATTGCAAATAAAGTTTTTAAATGACCTATTGTCAATAAAACATCTTATGAGCTATGAAATGATAGAAAACCCAAGATATCATACCTAAGAGAATTTGGATGCAAGTGCTATATATTGAATACTATATATTGAATACTAAGGATAATCTTGGGAAATTTGACTCAAAAACTAATGAAGGGATATTCTTAGGCTATCTCACCTCTAGTAAGGCTTACAAAGTCTTTAACAAAAGTTCTATGGTTGTTGAAAAGTCTATAAATGTTGTTTTTGATGAATCTAGTAAACTTGATCTTAGGAAAGGTTCTTTTATTGATGATCTTATAGGTGACTTTGAAAAATTGGAATTCGAGCACACTACAAGAGAGGAAGATGAAGACAAAGATAAAGGTGAATCATCAAGAGTAGATGAGGAACCACAAATCAATATGAAGCATTACCAAGTCAAGATCTACCTAAAGATTGGAGGTTCTCTAAGCATCACCCCAAAGATTTGATTATTGGTGATACCTCAAAGGGCATAAGTACTAGATCTTAACTTAATCATTTAGATAATAACCTTGCATTTGTTTCTCAATTTGAGCCAAAATCAATTAATGAGGCTCTTGATGATGAAAGTTGGGTGATTGCTATATAAGAGGAACTCAACCAATTAGAGAGAAATAATGTATGAGAACTTGTTCCTAGGCCTAAGGAACACCCAACTGTAGGTTACAAATGGATGTTTAGAAACAAGTTAGATGAACAATGATTTATCACTAGGAATAAAGCTAAATTGATAGCAAAAGGTTACAACCAAGAGGAAAGCATAGACTATGATAAAGCCTATGCCCCTATTGTAAGGTTAGAGGCCACTAGGATTATTTCAGCCTATGCATGTCATATGAATTTTAAACTTTTTCAAATGGATGTCAAAAATGCTTTTATTGAGGAGGAAGTTTATGTTGAACAACCTCCTGGTTTTGAATCACATAGTTTTCCAAATTATGTTTTTAAATTGAATAGAGCCTTATATGGGTTGAATCGAGCTCCAAGAGCTTGGTATGAAAGGCTTAGTTCATTTCTTTTGAAAAATGATTTTGAAAAGGGAAAGGTGGACACTACATTGTTTATAAAAAGGCACAAATATGATACACTTATAGTACAAATTTATGTTGATGATATCATTTTTGGTGCTACTAATGAATCTCTTTATGAGGATTTTGCAAAGTGTATGACTAGGGAATTTGAAATGAGCATGATGGGAGAGCTTAAGTTTTTTCTTGGTCTACAAATCAAGCAAACCAAAGAAGGGATATTCATCAACCAAGCCAAATATATAAAGGATATACTAAAAAAGTTTGGCATAAATGGATGCAAAGTAGTAAAAACACCCATGAGTGGTATCATCAAACTGGACAAAGATGAATCAAGTATGACAGTTGATGAAAAAAGATATCGAGGTATGATCGGTTCTCTACTTTATCTTTCTGCTTCGAGACCTGACATTATTTTTAGTGTATGTACATGTGCTAGATTTCAATCCTCTCCTAAAGAATCATATTTAAATGTTGTCAAAAGAATTTTCAAATATTTGCATGACACATTGCACGTAAGACTATGGTATCCTAGGGATTCATCTTTTAGTCTCATAGGCTACTTAGATGCAGATTACACTGGTGGTCTTTTAGATAGAAAATACTTCTAGAACTTACCAATTTATAGGAGAATGCTTAGTATCTTGGTTTAGCAAGAAGCAAGTTTTAGTTGGCTTATCCATCACCAAAACTGAGTATGTAGTTGTGGGTTGTTGTTGCACCTAAGTGCTTTGGATGAAACAATAATTAAAGGATTATGACAAAGTTGTTGATCACATTCCTATCAAATGTGACTACACTAGTGCAATTAATCTCTTTAAGAATCCCATCCAACACTCTAGGAGCAAACATACAAACATTAGGCATCATTTTCTTAGAGATCATGTCCAAAATGGTGATGTTGAGTTAGCATTTATAGACACAACTCATCAACTTACAAATATTTTCATTAAACCTCTAAATGAAGAAAGATTGAACTTCATTAAGAGAGAATTGGGAATGCTTGATGGAAGCTCTCTAAAATGAAAAGCTTGATCTTTTGTTTGATTGTTATATGTTTGGTTGTATGTGATATTTATCCATAGTTGTCTTAAAATTAAATGCAATTGTGCTTTTCAATGTCAAGTTGCATAAATTAAGCACCAATAAATTAAGTAGATCATAACTTGAATCGTCAAATTTTGCTTTTTCATGATTATCTTTCTTGCCTTGTAATTCACAGTCACTATCCTTGACTCATAGTCGCAAATTAAAGGTTCATCTCACCCGGCTGACAAACATCATTTTGTGGTTGCAAATTTTGCTCTCCACTACGAATTTAGTCAAAAATTCAAATTTTTGACCGTTGTATGCGTCGATTCCTTAGGATTTTTATTTGTTACTCATATTTTTTAGAATTAGAGATCGCGACTATGTATTTAGTGATCATGAAATCTAATAACTGCCACACAATTACATGATTTGACCGCCAATGGTTTTCAACTCTTCATTACTCCAATTCTAGCCATTTCTAGCCGTTTTCACACCTTTCAAATGGCTATATAAACCCCCTAAACAATGATTTTTATCACTTCATTCTACTCCAAATCAATTATCTCTTTCCACACTCCCTAAATTCTCTAAGTCTCTCTACTTTCTCAATGCATCCTAAAAAGATTTCTAGAGCAGAGAAGGGCAAGGTAGTAGCCCAACCATCTGCACCTCCAGCCCTTCATCTTATGAAAGGAATCACAAAAGAGGAAAAGGAATGTTTCAAAGCTAACTCTTCCAAAATTATCCTCCCAAACAAAATACTATCTACCTTTCTAATGGAGACCATTGGGATCAACGATGAGATACTAGCATTCCTCTCTAACTTAGGATGGAATGAGTTCATCTTTCGAGATGAACCCGATTATAAGGAAGTCGTAAGGGAATTTATGTTCACGGTGACACTTAGTCGCAAAGCAAAATCACGGGCTGGGCAATATGGGTTAGTATTTCGTGCGTTTGAGGATCTTTATTTCATTACTTTTGAGCAATTTTCAAACTCTTTAACCTTCAAGTCATAGAAAATATCCCATTCATTATCTCCGCAATTGAAGTAATCTATTTCGAGTTTTGGTCCAAAATTTCAATTGAAACCAAACATGACCCAAAAATTTCCCTAGCCAAATATATCAAAACCCTCATTTTTTGGATACTCCATCATACCATTACCTTTTTCGTAAATGCTAGAGGTAATGGTAATGAGAAAGTGTCTTAAAAGGATCTAGCCTTCTTATTCTGCCTTATTAAAAATAAGCCTATCCAAACCGATCGCTATCTTATGGATCAATTAACCCACATAAGCACTAAAAGCCAATTCCTCCTCCATCACATGTGACAATAATCTACCGCTTTGTTGGAGCTCTTAATGAGGAAAATGAAAAACTCCTCACTAAGAAACTCCTCCCTTTTCAAAACTTCCTTGACCTCACCTACTCGATAAATGCCAAAGCCATACACCTAGACACATATGCATATACACTGGGTGTCTTTGGGTCCAAGAAGATGGAGACATTTCAACCCTCCAAAAGGAAGAGGCTCATCATTGAAGAAGGAGCCCTACCAATCCTTCCTCCTCAAACAAAACCCAAAACAAAACTATCTCTTGCCACCATCAACTACAAGTTAGACAAGATGATGAGAATGATGAAGAGGAGATTCCTTTTCATCTCCCACCTTCATAGCAATATGGTGGATTTATAAGAGAAATTGGGTGCTCCTCCTTGCCATCTTCCTGATTTTGCTA
Organism: Omphalea diandra; assembly: GCA_949677035.1. Classification (NCBI taxonomy): domain Eukaryota; kingdom Viridiplantae; phylum Streptophyta; class Magnoliopsida; order Malpighiales; family Euphorbiaceae; genus Omphalea; species Omphalea diandra. The sequence goes on along the minus strand of CATIWR010241130.1, from coordinate 5,970 downwards.
AGTATAAGGATACCTCGGAAGAGAAAGGTAATGAAGAAGTTGAGGAAGGCGGTGAAGCTGAAGGTAAAGGCAACAATGACAAGGAAGATGATTCTAAAGATGATGATGACTATCTAATCTTCTAGAATAGGATTTCTTTATATTTTCTCTTTGTTTTATATTGTTGATCCCACAGCTTGCTTATAAGTAAATAAAATATTTGTCTTTGAAATTCTTTGTCTTATGTGATTAATTGAATTTACCTTTATGATTGCAATTCTTATGTCTTTGTTTCTTATGAACACTTATCTATTTATTATGCATTTGTTATTTTCTCTTACAAACCCTCCTTTTGATCTTGCCAGAGGGGGAGAGAAAGAATCAAGAAAGAATCTAGGGGGGAGAGAAAATAATTTGCAAGAAAATAGCATAAGTTGAGGGGGAGCATTGTAGTCATACTTAGAAAATTTCACTTTGATTTTTGTTTAGAAACTTTTAAGTATTCATTGAATCATTCACCACTTCAACTTTACAACTTCAAAACTCATGCATTTATTTTCCCTTAGGATCAATCTAAGTTGTGAAAATAAAAAAGGGGGGAGATTAATGGACTATGTTGGTTTAACCTAAGTCATGGACCTCTTTTGATCTTGACAATAAAGATTGATCAATTTTACTACTTTTATTAAGTGTTGTTTTGCAAATTATAAGTTAGATTTTTTCATTGGAAGTGGGATGAAATTCAAAATCTCCAATAATGTAAAGATCATCCAAATTTGGTGTGTGTATGGTAAATCGCGAATGCGAATCAATCATAAGAAAGGATGAAGCTAGGCTAGAGGAATTTCGGGCTATTTCATTACGACGAATTATCCAAAGACTGCAAAGCTTTAGTTACAGAGGAATTCGCGGTGAGTATCACGCTAGGTCACAACCGCAACTTTCATAGTGACAATGGAGGGGCCTAAAGCCACAACCATAGCGTATTAGGTGTCCCAAGTGTCTATTTAAAGATCAAAAATCGCGAGGACAAAAATTTGGTAGCGATCATGACTCAAAGAGTTGAAGTTTCCTCACCAAATAGAGGAATTCGAGGTCTCAATTGCGCCCAAGACTTAGGTATCTCACGACCATGACTTTTGATAGTGGTTAGAACACAACAGTTATATTTTGTTGAACAACCAATGGAAAGCTAACACGCAAACTAATCGTTAGACACATGTGGAGTTTTCTGTCGAAATTTTTTGCTCCACAATGGAAATTGAAAATTCGCGTCCGCCTGACAAATATTTAATGCTAAATCTACCAAGCACATCTTGGAGATTTGTTGAATTTTTTAGAGTAATGTCTCTTTGGGGGATATGAATTATAAATACTCTATCAAACAAGTGTAAATGAAAGAAAATTCATTAATTTGTAACCAATCTCTTGCCAATTTGCTACTCATTCTTTCAATTCTCAATTATGTATTTGTGATTATTTGGTGTGAGCAATAAACACCATTGTAAGAGGTTTTAGTGTGAGCCTTGAAAACATGTTTAGTGTGAGCCTTGAAAACACTTGTAAGAGGTTTTTGTGTGAGCCTAGAAAGCACAAAGTGTAAGGTTGTTGTGTGAGCCATAAATACAAGTTGTAAAAGTTTGGTGTGAGCTTGAAAACATCTACTGAGTTAAGTGAAATATCCAATTGTAGAGAATTGGGGAGTGGACGTAGGGTTAGTTAATATTCGAGTTACTATAGACACTTGTGTCAATTTCTTTGTTCTTCTACTCATCTTTTTAAACACATTAATCCTCTTTTTGATTTTTAAATTGAGCACCGGTTTTAAACTAATTTTTAAATTTCTTATTTTTTATTATTATAATATATTTATGTATTTTTAATATTTTAATTTTTAATAAATTTTATTATTAAGTGACTGAAATTATAAAAAGATAATATTTTTTTGAGAAATAATAGAATTTTTTCATTGTAAAATGAAAGAATTTATTAGCAAAAAAAGGGATCTCTTTTATAATCTTTTTATGATTTTAAGAAAAATCCTCTTTTCATGCCACCTTTCACTCATGCAAGGTTAATTTAATTAATATTTTTATGTAACTATTTTTGCAATAAACTTCAAAAAACAACTCCATTTTTATAAAATTTTATAAAAGGCCAAATTTTATATATAAATAATTACTTTATAATTTATATGAATGTAGCAATGAATATAATTTATTGGACTTTTATTTATTCAGAAAATTATAACTATTTATTTTTTGTCAAAAATATATTTTTTATTTTTTAATTTAAATTATTTTACACAATTCAAAAAATTTCACTAATATACTTATTTTCTTTATTGGTAAAGAAAAATATTTTTCAAATTATTAAAAATGATATACTATTATTGGATGTCTTTTCTTGAATAAATTATGAAAAAGAATATCCACCAAATTTGTTCTTATTTTATTAAATAATTTTATTATTAAAGTAAATAAATTCTATTAATAAAGTTAATTTTTTTACACTATTTACATAAATAGTGATGTAATATCTGTTTTTAGCTATGCACATATTTCTTTCGACATCATAAACAATATAAAACTTGTTAAAAATTAGAATAAAATTTTTTTTTTGATAAATGGATACCCTTACCTTACTCATACTCGTTCATATATTAATAGAGTTAAGTAGATAATAATTCATTTGTTATCCTAGCAGATTCATTTATTGTCCGTACTCATTTTTAAAAGGTGAATATACGTGAATAAATGGATATTACAAACATTGCCACCTCTACATTAGCGCCGAAATTATTATTGAAAGTTAAGGAAACAAAATGTTCATGACGAAGGCATTTAGTGAATGCTCTTGACGATATGAACGTAAAGAAACTTCACCTATATGAATACTAGAATTGATGCCACTTCTATCGAGTTGTGGGTTTTCTCTTGCAAGTATTCTTGAATTCAGGATTAGCACATGGCTGATTAAAGTGCTAAAGCAATCAAAACTTCTGAAAAACAAGGTAATAATTCGTGATAATTGTTATATGTGTGATATTTTTGGTTTTATTAAATCGAGAAATACCTTTATTATTATAGGTTAGGTCGAGTTAATTTTAGATTGAAATATTTTCAAATCAAATCGTTCTAATTTTAAACCGATTTAAATCACTTATTGAATTTACATATAAAAATAATTTTGTATCGAGTTAATCCTTAAAAATAATATTTTAGATCAAGTCATTTATTATTTACTTTTTAAATATATTTTTAAAATGTATATTTGAATTTTTTTATTATTTATGTGATATTTTCTTATAATTTATTAAAAATAATTTTTTTTAAAAAATTATTTTTTAATCAGATAAATTTACATAAACATAATTTGATTAAATTTTTTTTAAATACATAATAAATTAAGTATATTTTAATTTTTAAGGTAAATAACTAGACTTAATGAAAATGAATAATTAAATGAGTCCATAAGAAAACATTTTGATTTCAAATATCTTAAATATTCTTGATTATTTAAATCAAATCATTTAAATTGATCTAGGAGTCAAATTAGATCAATTTAGATTGATTTATGAGTTGAGTTAAGATTCGATTACATTTGACCTAAAAATTTTGTGAATGGTTCATTTTGAGTTTCCTTTATCATTTTTTCAGATTACATTAAAAACTGTCACTTTCATCCTCTATCCAAAAAAAATCATCTTCTTTTTTTTTTTTCACATTATTTAGTAAAATATATTGAATATTTTATTAACTTATAATTTGTAATATTTTTACATTTATATTCTTAATTCTATCTAATGAGAAAATAAATATATTCTAATTTATTTATTAATTAGATTAAATTAGAAAAATTGAATTAGAAATATTTTTAATTTAATAAAAGATAACATATATTTGAGACAGACCTTTTTTTTCTTAAAAAAAAATAGACGGATATTTATAATATTACAACCTACTGTGGTAATTGACAGCTCATACACTCACTTACAAGATTTTATACGATTGGTTAAGGGAAAATAAAACGAAGTGTTTAACCACCCCAAGCCATTACTTCAATTTATACTGTTGGTCCTGATTTCTACTTAATTGTCAAATTATTTATTATTTTTTCACTACACATTTGGTCACGTTATTTATTTTGTTTTGAGAATATTGGCGTGAGGAAATTATTGTAAGAATATTTTTTGAAATATTTACTTACACTTACAGATCAATTTTAACTATTATTTTTTATTTTACATATAATTTAAGAAAATATAATATTAAATAAAATATATAATTAATATTGTTTACATCCAAAATATTTTTTTTATTTAAGCCCATATAAATTATACAATCCAATTCTAAGTATATTTTATTTAGCTTAATTCTTAACTCATTTTTGTGATTCGTAATGGAGTTAAATGAGTCTGTTGACAAACGTTCTAGAATATTTAGTTAACATATAATAAATATGATTGTGTAGAGTTAAGAGTAAGTACGACAATAATAACATGGAGTGCAAATCAAAAAAGAAACATGTGTTGATGGAAGCTTCAGGAAAACTTGATCACTAACCTTATAAACTGTCATCAAGTTTAAATAATCTATAAATAAAGGAGTTAGTTTCAAGAGAATGACACAATAACACACAGTCAAACCAAATCAACAGACAATCCAAATCTATGGACAAACCAATTGTCAATTTATCAATTAAATTTCAAAATTCTTAGGTTTATTCAGTTACAGTAGTCATTCAGTCTTCAAGTTTTTAGCTTACAATTATTTTCTTAGCTTACAAACACTATTTTTCAACTTGTAATTATTCATTTACCAATCAAGTCTTCTGTCTTTATTCATTATTATTAGCTTCTCATATTTTATTATTTTATTTTTAAATTCTCATCTCAGTTTTTACTGCAATTTTCCTTTAGCTCATGTAATTAGCATTATTTTCTTGAGATTTAGCAAATTGTATCAGTGGAGCTGAGAACCTAAAACATTCTAGGTTCCTTTATTGTATGTACAATCTCTTGATTAGAGTTCAAAGTGTATTTATTCCATTCACACACATAAATTAAGGTTTAACGCCTCTAGTACACTCAAAGATTGTGATCACATGTAAAAAGGCCAAATTAGTATAGATATATTTTTTGGCACACCCTGTGGGACACATCTCAATAAGATGCCACTAAAGACATGAAGTTTGATGAGAAAAGATATAGTAGGGTCTCATAATGCAAAGGATGCCACTATAACAGTAGAACATAAAATTCATATTTCTCAAAGTTGTGGAACTTAGATTTAAGATAAGGAAGTTCAACAATTCCTAACTAGACCTATTATTAGGGAAGGTAATGTTCTTATAACTAAAAATGATGATCTTTCTAATGTGTGAATGACGAGCACTTGGGAAGAGTATTACGAAAATTTTTGTCATAGGGTGGAAAAATTCATCAAGGATATGGTAGAAGGATTTAAGGAGTTCTTGAAAATGTCTTTCTTATGCATGAAACAATCTTCAACTAAAATAACTCAAAACAAGGTAAATCAAAATTGTCAAACCTCAATCAATTCGCAACCTAATATTGAATGAGATGCTCTATCTATGTCTAGTGACCAGTGTAGAGGAGCTTAGAGGGTAGTCCCTAAGAAATTTTTACATGGCCGACATTCCTCCACATCCATATCAGCATTAGTAGAATAAGAAAATGTATCAACCTCCTCATTGTAAGAAAGAAAATCGTGGGCTTGCTAGAGCTCTACAACCTAATAACTACCATAATGATTGGCCTGTGGTGTTCCTCAACAATTTTATTTTCATGGTGATACCAATAAAATTGTTTAGCATTTACTATATGAGACAAATATGATTCCTCAAGGAGTTCCCTAAGCAGCACTCCCCAAAAATGGACCTCCTATAGGCAACATTCCTCACATGTGTGTGTCTACACACACACATATGTATATGTATGTATGTATGTATGTATGTATTTGTATGTAT
>CATIWR010241095.1:0-21208 GCA_949677035.1 Omphalea diandra | reverse complement strand
ATAGCAAGTGACATCGTTGGATTTCTCTCTTGGACTAGGAGCTGTCTTCTTGAAGCCTTTTTTTTCTTTTTTTGATCAAATCCTTTGTCCTCCTTGAGAGCTTTGTTAGCTCCTCTTCTTCCTTGTCATTTTCTTTATCACTTGAGGTAATTTCTACCTCCTTCTCCTTTGTTGAAGACTTAAGAACTAGGGTTCTTCTTTCTTTTTTTGGTTTATCTCCTTGGCCTCTTAGTTTCTTCATTTGTTCATCCTTTTGTAAGGCCAACTCATGAGTCAAGAGTTTGCCTATCAAAACGTCTATTGGCACCTTCCTAATCTCTGGATTGGACTCTTAGATGTTGCACGCTCTAGCACCAAATTTATCTAAAGGAAGGGTTTTAAAGATTTTTGTGTTTACATCATAGTTTGTGAGTGTCCTTCTGAATTTCTTCATGTTGGTGACGATAGATAGGAGCTTATTCGTCATTTCGGTGATTCTTTCATTGTCTTTCATTATGAATAGCTCCTATTCAGTTACATACATCTCCAACCGGCTTAACTTCACTAGAGTTATGCCTTCACGGTAGTTCTCAGGTGTCTTCCAAATGGCATGTGCTGTTTGACAATGTTGCACTTTTCCAATCTCTTTTCTAAAGAGAGAGAGAGAGAGAGAGAGAGAGAGAGAGAGAGAGAGCTTAGAAGAATGACCATTGCCCTTTTATTTTTGCCATTTGATCTTCGATGAGCTTCAACCCATTCTTCTCTTAGGATAAGTTCTTCAATTCCATCCACTACCTTAGTGGGTGGCTTCCATTCTTTTACAACCACATCCCAGAGGTCCACCACATCTGTGTCAAGATAGATTTCTATTCTATACTTCCAATGAGTATAGTCAGTTCCATCAAAGTGAGGCTTGAGGTGTGAGTGAACTCCCTCTTGTGTCATGATCTTTTACTCACTAATAAAGGTTTATTTGAGTGTTTAGGCTCTGATACCACTTGTTGGCCCTATGCACCAAAAAGAGAGGGGGGGCTGGGGGAAGGGAGGGTGATTGAATTGGTGTATAAAAATTAAAATAAGAATGTAAAAAGGAAAATGAGTAGAATGGAGACACAAGATTTGTAGTGGTTCGAGTATAATCGACCCTACGTCCATTCCCTAATTATCAACAATTGAGTATTCCACTAATCTTCCAATGGTGTTTTCAAGCTCACACCAAACTTTTACACTTGTGTTTTGAAGGCTCACATAACAACCTTTACACTTGTGTTTTTGAGGCTCACACAACAACCTTTGCACTTGTGTTTTTGAGGCTCACACAACAATCTCCCTTAATATTTTTACAGGCTCACACTACAACCTTTACAAATGGTGTTTATGCTCACACCAAACAATCACCTAAAGAAGAGAAAAGATTAAGTAGCAAAATTGCAAGAGTTTAGGTTACAAATTAATGAATTCTCTTGCATTTACATCTGTTTGGTGAGATATTTATAGCCTGTACCTACCAAAGAGACGTTGCAATTACACTGGTAGCAAATTTTCAAAGTATGCTAGACAAATTTTTGCATTAAATGCTCCTAGTCCAACAAGTGTATATGCATCTCTTATCTTTCAACATCATTGGTATTTCCGTACTAGTCATTGTCATCCTTTTTCTTTATTTTACTAGTAAGGAAAGGGCAAATACTGCACCTAATTCCTTATGAATATAGCTATGGTTGTTTATACCAATTCTTACTAGTAGTGCAAATGAGACTTTACTTAATGGCACTCGTCTTAAGACGAAATAAATATAAATAGAGAGGTAATTGGTCTCTTCACTGATATATATATATATATATATACACTAGTTCAGATCGGTTCTGTTCGATAGATGCAGTGGAAGCAAGGGGGGCTGGGTTTAAACATCAAATGGCATAAATTGTGTTCACTTCTGGCTCAGACTCTGATACATACCATGAACTGTTTCCAGCACTCCTGGAATGCATCTCTTTCTTCCTTACTTTACGTTTCCTTCTTGACTTCATTACATAGTAAGTCATAGCACTAAGAACTCCTGCCATTATGACTCCCCCAATAACAGTAACAAGAATTGCAGCCCACCTATGATGCCGACCAACCACTATATTAGATGATAAAATAACTGCCACAGAAGTGCAAACAGAGGCCAACCACATTAACTTATTGATCACCTCTATGACACGCCTTTCTAATTTTGTCTCCCCTCTGACAATTGTGATTTGCACCACTACAACCGCCAGCGATGTGAAGAGAGAAATAGCATTGAAGATGAGAAAAACCTTAAATGATGGACTTCTTACCATCACAGCCATTCCATTATCATCATCACCACCGGGAACTGTGAAAATAGCAGCAAATGCAACTGTTGCAAACAGTACAGCCACCACTGTGACTGAGTTGGTGGCATTGTTGATTCCTTCCCTGTGGAGCCTTCGGAGCTCCTTAGCAATCCCATTCACATTTCTATTTGTTTTTCGGGTTTGTTCGAGCTGGATGTGGACGTCTTTCTTTATCTGTCTCACTGTTTTCCGAAGCTCATCTCTTGGCTGGTTAAGTTCATTTGCTTTGACTGCGCCATAACGAGTCAAACAATCTCTTATCTCAGAGATCTCTTCAGAGAGGGGGAGTCCCTCAGCTATATCAAGAGCTGTTTTATGGTCCCTTGTCAGTGCATTTACATTGGTGTCACGAAGAAGCAACAATTCATTCACTATCTGCATGAGGGAAAAAAGCATCACGATTTAACAACTCCCACGAGAGTGAAATTATGGAGATACAAAAAGTTGAAAATACACAGACACACGTCTATGTGTGTGTGTATTGAGCATGCTGTCGTGTAATTCATGTAAACTGTTTGCTGACTATATCACACACGCAAACACACATTTTTTTAAAGAGAATGCTCGATATATTTTGATGTCACTTCAATTGGCCTTTCTACCTGAAAATTAAATATGAAACTAAAATTATCGCATGACCAACAAGTTAAAGACTAAATTTCTGAGCCTTAAATCTGAAAATACACCATTTTTTGGGGCAGCTGGATTGAAGGACTACAAGATGGTGCCTGGTTGAGATGGAAGCTGATCCCTTAACGCTACAGAAGGCAATACATCATATATAATCCTCAAAATTGATCAAAATGTACTTCTTGGTGAAACAAGAGCTTTTGAAGAACCTTATTAGATTCTTTTAGGGACTTATAAGCAGGATATATATGTATAAAGGCCTTAAAATTCATAAAATTGCATCCATTACTTGTACAAAAATATAAGTATGCAAGGTGAATGTTTGAACCAATCAGACTTCGACTTTTAACATAACAATGCAGTTTCACCACAAATCAAGTCTTCAAAAGCTTGCAAGCATACATGTGCACGCAAGAATGCTTTGTGTAAGTGCAGAGATGGCATTAATTTCCAACAAAATGATAACAAATTTTTGGAAAAAAGGAAACTAAATAATGCATAAATGTCATAAACAAATTAATAAAGTGACATTTATCTCCAAATAAATTGTCCAACTAGGCAATAAATATCAACCCAGTAAATGAAGCATATAGCGAACAGATCAACAATGCTAATTAATACCTCTGCCCGCTTCTTTCTGGTGGCCACATGTAATGCTGTGTTGCCAAACCTGTCAGGTAGCATGACAATAGCTGCATCTACCAGAAGAAGCAGCTTCACCACTTCACAGCTGACCCCTTTGACAGCCGTATGTAATGCAGTCTGCCCTTTCTTATCAGTTCTACGAGCCAATTGTGGATCCTTGTTGAGCAATGCTTTCACAATTTCTACATGCCCTTGGCGAGCTGCTAAATGTAATGCATTCTTTCCATTCGATTTAGATATCTCTAGCAAACTGGACTCTTTTGACAGCAATTCATGAACTACTGCAGTATGCCTTCTTGTGGAAGCAGATATAAGAGGAGTTGCATGTGATTGGCCAACTGTTTTGATTAGCAATGGGTCATGTCCTAACAGTACCTGGACGATATCTGCATAAAGGCAGTTATTCAACTGCAGTAGACAACTGCCCAGTTTTTTTGCAATATATATATTTCTGTTCAGGAATAGGAAGACAAGAAACTGGGAAATAGGAAAAAGCAAAAACAGATTCTACAAGACAAACAAAATAACACAATGGGAAGTTAGTGGGCATATAGAAAGTTCAAGTAGGAGGATGACCCCTGAAAAGGATTCAATTCAATGCAACAGTTATAACTGTTTCAGAATCAACTACTCTAATTTCTGTCTCACCTATGTTCTATAGATATTATTCAAAAGCAATCAAGGACTATTACTTCAGTTACTGCTCATTTAGAAATAAGAAAGTCAAGAAGTTATAGGATGAAAGAAAACATAAAAATGCATGGTTTACTGGAAGTTATTTCATAATCACTTTCACTTTAGGGGCAAAAAAAAGCCATAGTAAGATTTGGTAATTTTGAGATTAGCTATTACTTTTAGAAAGAAGTTATCATTCTATGATCAATACTCTTCATTCTTGCAAGTACATATTGGGTGAAATAAACATCTCATGACTTACTTTCAAATTTTCATCAAGACAGATAGAAACAATGAGATGATTTATTAATACCTATACGGTATAATTGCCACATGACATGTAATCCCCTGTATGTACTTAAAAAAGTCATATTGCAGATTGCCTGATTTTAATCAACTTTAAATTATCATGTTTACTGATTTACAGACTTGTTAAATTTCTATGCACTCTCCTAAGCAGCATTTGTTTAAAAGATATTACAAAGTTTTCAGCCCCACTATGGCATAAACAATCCTAATAAGATAAACATTTCACAAACTTGATTTTTGTATATGTGTGTGTGTGTACTAGCAACATTAGGTGGGATAGCTAGAGGCCATTTACCAACCTTTATAAGAGAAGAACATCCCTACTAATAATTCTGGATCATTCCAAAATTTTGATTCCCAAATAAAATTGCAAAAGCCTTCACAAAAGGTTCCTAGATACCATCCGTAAGTTAAAACTGAAAGAACTGATGATACAGTTTGAACTAATTACACACTATTAAATGAGTCTGTTGTAAGGAAATTATCAAATTTATCACCTTCGTGACCTTGACTTGCAGCAATGTGCAGGGGATCAAACCCAGACCGGTTCTTCAAGGAGAGGGCCTCCTTAGTCGTATACTGCAATAGTTCCTTCACAACCCCCAAATGCCCATTCCCAGCTGCAGTGAACAGTGCTGTTTCTCCCAAATCATTAACCTCATTCACCACTGCAGACCTCATATCCGCCACCTTTTCAGAGATATTCAAAAATTAGTTAAACAACTTTTTATTTCTACGATTACAAAGTGTATTGAAAGCATATAGACATATATAATTGTGCAATATAATCTACTATAGAAAATGCTGGGGTTGCTACTCCCTATCACTACAATACGATAGCATTAATAGATGGGAATTTTATTAGAATGGAAAGGGAAGTTAACAAGGTGCCACGGAAAGATATGAAATAGAATGTAAATAAAGATTTAATTAATTTTATCTAGAGTTTTTAATGGAAAAAGATATTAATGGATATAAACTACTTAAAATCTCCACTATTTTAACTCTTCTTAATTTTTTCTTATGCATCTGTAAGAATGTGGTTGAATTGAGTTCAAGTTCAAGTGTACTTAATAATAAACTTTATTCAAGATGTAATTATTAATTTCATACTTATGTAATTGGTTATGTAATTGGAAAAACATGGATGAGCAAATGGAAATATTTAAGGGAATGAGACTGTTAAGGTTTGAATCAGCGGCCTCCTAGATAGGCATTATTAGAAAATAATATGATTATCAAGCAACTTGTATTAATAACTGACCTCAGCATCGAAGTCGGCTCCACTGAGCGTCCCCACCATCTGCGCGCCAATTTCAGCAAGAATTTGCTTGACGGCGGCCAAATCCCCACGCTGTGCGGCAAGGTGCAGCTTGGTGTCATTGTGGCGACCGGTGACCTGCTTCACGTACTTCTTTCTATCAAAACGCTTGCCGGAATTGGAAAGAACCAAAGACTTGCTAGAATTTGACACAAGCAGAGCCTTGCCCGAATTGGATAGCACCAGAGTCCCCCGTGGCGTTGACGCTGGAGAAAGTAATGATGATCCTTCTGATAGGTTGGAAAGACTATGCTTCATCGTTTCCTTCTGTAGATCCATCTCCCCTCCTTCGCATTAATAATCAAATACTTTTAGAATTCATAAACGCATGTTAATGGATTAGATCATAGAAAATCAACAAATAATTGGAATGATAATTAAATTAAGACATTCACTCAAGGGAAATACAATGATCATACTAACGTTTTGCAGAGGAAATAACTAACGAAAAAGAGACACCTTCTTGGGTTCTGGGCTCCATGCAGAGATCTCTATGAAATCAAATCATTCTAATGCATTTGGGCTTGCACGTATGGATATACATTTTGAATAGAATATTACATTGGAACGTGGGTTTGAAGAGAAGAAAAAAGAGACGGATGATTTGAGTTTGGTTGACAGAGGAACGAGATGCGAAAGAGCCGATCGCATGGAGGAGGGAAAATTGGAGGGAGTAGTTACGCTGCCGGTCCTACTGGGGTGGGGCCACCCAGGCCAATTCAAATTCGTTCAGACTTTGACTTATTGTGTTTTTTGATTCTCCATGTAATATTTCTTTCTATTTTTGTATTGCGAGAAGTTTTTTTAACTATGAAAAGAAAAATTATGAAAAGAAACTATGATAAGAAAAATTAATAGGGTGATGTAGCATATCTATAGATATTTATACTATACATATAAAAATAGCTAATAGGAAAACTTTTTTTTTTTTTTTTTACATAAAAGGATATATAAAAGATATAAAACTTTTTTAGATTAATAATAATAATTTTAAATTTTAAATTTTAATTAGATGAATAATATTTCTTTATAAAACTAATTATTAGTTCAATCTTGAAATTTATAATTGTTTGAAATAATTAAATAAAGATAATATTCTTTATATATTTAAGTTAGTGTTATTTTATTCTTTAAATATTTAAAAATAAAAATAAATATCATTTATCTATTTATACTATATATAAAAGTAGTTAATTAGAAAAAAAAATTTAGACATAAAAAAGTGTAAAACTTTTTTAAATTAATAATAGTAACCTCAATTTATAAATTTTAATTGGATAGATAATATTTCTTTATAGAGCTAATTATTATTTCAATTTTGAAATTTGTGATATTTGAAATTTTTACTATTTCTTTTTATAAAAGTGACTAATTAGAAAAATTTTTTTCTAAATATAAAAGAGTATAAAACTCTTTTAAATTGATAATAATTACCTTAAGTTATAAATTTTAATTTAATGAATAATATTTTTATAGAATTAATTATTATTTTAATTTTTAAAATTTATAATCATTTAGAATAATTAAAAGAAGTATGCATCAAGATGAATAGAAGAAAGGTAACAAAGAGATAGAAAACTTACCCAGGGGAAGTCGAGCCAGATTTGGGTTGAAAAAGACCTTATAAAGGTTCTTGACATACTTTGGGGGCTGGAGGTAATGGATGTGAAGAGTAAATCCGAAAGGGTTATTTATATAAGAAGATAAGGTTATTTAGGGCTTGAAAACTATAAAAAAAAAGTCCAGCAAGTCTATACAGTCCTTAACCAGGTTTGTACAACCATTTAGCTGGGCTATACAACCCTCAGTTCCAAGGAAAATTCATGTTACCTCTCATTTATACTTTGGACCAAGAATGACATTTATAACTGTTAAGAAGAGCATACATGTAAAAGAATGGCAATGCACATTCAAAAATTCATAATTAGAGGTCAAAATCATGCTTATGGATTGGAAAATCAAAGTATCAGAGTCTGACAAAAGACTAGAGGCAGTATCACCTTAGAATATCCTAGAACATAAGTAAGCATCTAAAAATCAGAGCTTTCAAATCGCCCAATAAACTATACAACTATGTAAAATATCAATCAAAATGTACTGTACTAAAATGGAAAAGGAAAAAATGTCCTTAAAAAGCAAAAAAAGAAGGGTCTCTAAGGCTCAGTTATCCCCACCTCTAAAAGGAGTCACCTCAAAGTCCTTAGCCTTACCACCCATCGCCATATACCCATTCTTCATAGTTGCTTAAGCTGAGGCCTCATTCTCTACCTCCGTTTCCATCAGACGCTGATCCTTCTCTCTGATCTCATGATTTAGGCCCTAGATTATTTCCTGTAGAGAAACGTGAGGGTTAAGATGAGTAGGAGACAAAACAAACAAGACACAAATCATAAACATGTATACATGCATTATTTTACTTTCTCATACTAACCTGTATAGAACGTGTATATTGCATCACAACCCTTTTTAGGGTGGCAATCAAATTGACCATGTCCTCAACTTGGACACAAGGAATTTGCACAAAGATGGAAAAAGAAACACTTAAAAAACAAAGCTTATATCATAGTCATGACACAAGGGAATAAAAAAGAAAATACTCACATGAGTGGTCTCAGCCAACTGAAAGGTGCAAATGGACCGAGTGATTCACATTGACATCATGAAGCAGTCAGTGAAGTTATACAGGACTCTACCGGACTGTTTGCAAGGACGCCTAGTCACCCACCACTATAGGCTCCATACCCCTCAAAGTCGATCCTTAGGCCCATTTGTAGTCCTAGGCAACAACAATACTAGATGTGAAAAAGGGAGCAACAAATCTTTGAGTAGCCTATGCAGTGGTACCTTAACCCCCGTGCTACAAAACAATCCCCTCGTCAGTCGCATCTCAAGGGAATGCCTAAATAACTGCTTTCGACAGAGAAAGGCTCCCCACGAGCGCCCTAATCATCTAAGACCTGTAGGGGGTCCTAACAGAAACTAGATGCTCCTCTGACAAGTAGTACAATGTTGCGGTAAGCTCCGTACTCTTAAGATCCCTCCGTCAAAATGGGCTCGTAGGTAAACGTTGTAAACATTTCGTTCATTCAGTCCTCACACTAATGAAAGATATGTTTTCCTAGTTCTCGAATAAGGGGTCCCATCATTAGATGACAACTATAACTTCAACTAGCTCTAGTGGCCTCATCTCCATGGGACCCCTCCAGTCAAGGCCTGGCTACAATAAAGATGAAAAACCACTGTAAGTGCAAGACGAGATGATAAAAAATAAATAATCATAACTCACACAATTTTGTCTGTGCAGGGGGAAGTACCTAGTCCAGAGTGATCATGTTCAGGCGGGCGCGCCTGTCAACCATGAAGGACTCCTCATAGGTTATGACACTCCATTACGAGAAATAGGAGTAGCCTTCCTCTACATCATCCTCGAGGTTAAGCCGCTCCTACAGGCCTAGCTCAACGCCTCATGCCTATTAACAAAGATGGCATACGTCTCAAAGCAATGAAATGAAATTAAAGCATAAAAGGGAGTTAAGAGATACTTATGATGAGAACCCTTCAAGCACCATACATATACCCCTTGCTCCAAGAGCACAGGTCAAGTTATCTATATAGGTATGGTAGCGTTGCGGACCCCCAATCGAAGCGATGAAGCAAACCTAAAATGTAAGGGAAATTGCCAAAGGAAGATATGGGAACTTTAGGAAACCTTTGAGAAGCCTAACACCAAAAGCCCAAAGCCAAACCTACAACCATAGCCCAAGCTGCCAGCCTGAACATATGGGTTGTACAGCCCATAAAGTAGGGTTGTACAACCTATAAAGTAGGGTCGTACAACCTAGCAATTAGGACTGTACAACCTATATACAAGGCTATACAACCCACATTTAGACCTTAACCCTTGAAATCTTATAAAGGCTGTACAACCCCTTGAATCCTATATAAAGGCTATACAACCCCTTAAACCTTAAGGATGCACAGCCTTGACAAATGGATGTACAACCCTTTCCTGGTTGCACAACCTACATGCAAACTTAATTCTAGGAGAACCATCTCCCTCTCTATGATTGGATACATCCATAGTACAACTAAAACCATTTTAAGATCTGGCGCACTCATCCAACACCTATAAATACCAATCTCATTTAAGGAGAAAGAGAGGCTTGGATAACCCTGACAATAATCTACCAAAATTAACTCTCAAACACCCCTTAACATATAAACCTTAAACCCTAACTCATCCTAACTCATTCTAAGATAGAACTAGGCTTTTTCTCTTAATCATTGTGCATTCCCTAAGCATTTCAAAGAATATTAAACTCATGATGTACCTCTAAAAGAAATTAATCATCAAAGAAAGCATCCAGGACCTCATATCTCCCTCATCTTTTTTCCCTTCTTTTCCTCCTTTATTTTTAAAACCCAAAAAATAGGGGTTGTACAACCTTGATTATAGGCTTTACAGACCTTCATCTAGGTTGTACAACCTTGATATTGGGTTATACAATCCAGTTTGCCTAGTAAATAGTTTTGCAAAGTTTATTATCTTCTCCCTTTAAATTTTCCTATTCCAAACCTTTTTTAGAATGTTCCAATAATAGAATACGATAAGGAATAACATCTTAGGATTCTTATTCATGACCTTAGAGTGGTTTTAAAGTGGTTTTACAACCTCTATTTTTATGTAATACTCAATGTTATTTTACTCTTGGTATAGTGATGGTTTTGATTTTGTTTTAATCATGTAGGATAGTGACCAAGTGAGGAACTTAAGATTCTAATGACCTTGAGAGTCCCTTTTATGATTATGTTTGTGCATAGAATATATAATGCCTTGGCCTTGCACTTCTTCCATTTTTTTGAAGTTGCACACTAACCCCACCATGGTTAGACATGCATATGGATGGCTAGATCTTTGTAAGCTATATAAGGGGAGGATTCCTTAATCTTAGAATCCTTTCATGATGATCTAGTTATTGGCCTAGTGCACCAAGAAGGGAGGTTGAATTGGTGGTTGTTTTTAAAATTAAAAAGGTGAGTTCAAGTGTTTTGAAGGTGAAGAAGAAGATGAGAAGAAATAACACAAAGGTTTATAGTGGTTCGGTATTAACAAATCCTACGTCCACTTCCCAATTCTTCATAATTGAGTATTTCACTTCACTAAACTAGTATTTCTAAGCTCATACCAAACTTCTACATCTTGTGTTTATGGCTCACACAACAACCTTACAACTTGTGTTTTCTAGGCTCACACAATAATCTCTCTCAAGTGTTTTGTATAGGCTCACACTTCAATCTCTTACAAGAGTTTTGAATCTAGGCTAACTTTCTACCTCTTACAATGGTGTTTATTGCTCACACCTAACAAATAATAACACATAAATGAGAATGAAAGAAATGAGTAGCAAATTGGCAAGAGTTTTGTTACAAATTAATGAATTCTTTTGCATTTACATCTATTTGGTGGAGCATTTATAGCCCACATCCACCGAAGAGACGTTACTCTAAAACTATCAATAAATCTCCAAGTTGTGCTTGGCAAATTTTGCATTAAATGTTTGTCAGATAGAAGTTGCGGTCGTTACTACCATTTCACGGTCGTGAATTTTCAATTTGCACTGAAGAGCCAAAAATCACGGTAAAGAACCATGTCCTATGTCTAACTGCTAGTCCACGTGTCAACTGTTCATTGGTTATCCAAGAAATGTAGACGTTGTGTTCTACCTGCTTCTTAAAAGTCACGGTTGTAAGATGTCTTTGCCTTAGGCAGGACTGAGACCATGAATTCCTCTGTTTAAAGATGAAATTTCAACTTTTTGAGTCCCGATATGAATTCGTCCTCGCTATTTTTAATCTTTAACGGATACCTTAGACACTTAGCGTGCTATGGCTGTGACTTTGACTTTGGTTCCCTCCTTTGTCACTATGAAAGACATGAGCCAGACGTGATACCCATTATGAATTCCTCTGTGACTTAGGCTCACTTTCTTCGACTAGGTCGCAGTTGCGAATTTGCCTGTGAATTCCTTTGGCCTAACTCTATCCATCCTTATGACTAATTTGCGATCACGATTTAGGATAAACACATCGCGAATTTGGATGAACTTCTCAAGGTTGGAGATTTTAAATTCCATCCAACTTCCAATGAAAAAACTAACTTAGAATCTGCAAAACAACACTTAATTAAAGCATTAGAACTAATCAATCTCTATTGTCAAGATCAAAAGAGTTCATGACTTAGGTTTAACCAACCTAGTCTAATAATCTCCTCCTTTTTTATTTTGACAACTTAGATTGATCTTATGGAAAGTCAAATGCATGAGTTATGAAGTTGGGATGGTTAATGATGAAATGATCAATGAATGCTTAAAAAAATTTTAGTCAATGATCAAAGAAATTCTAAGTACTCAAAAATATGCTCCCCCTCAACTTATGCTTTTCTTTACCCAATTGTTTTCTCTATACAATTCTCTCCCACTTTGGCAAGATCAAAAAGAGGGTGAATGGAGAAGATCAAACAAAATGCATAAAGATGAGATAAAGTGATCATAAGTACCAAATATTAACTCATATAATCATAAAAATTGCAATCACATATAGCAAATATCAATCACAAAGCATTGGAAACAAAGAATTGCAAATTCAAACACTTTTATTTATTTATTAACAATGGGATCAACAACTATACATCAAAGATTTCAACAAAGAAAAAAAAATAAACTAGTCTAAAAGATTGGAGAACTATCATCATCTCCAAAATCATCTTACTCTTCATTGTCTTCTCCTCCTTCAGCTTCGTCTCCATCCTCAACCTCTTGGTTGTTTTCCTTCTCTAGTGTGTCTTCATAATCATCGAAATCTGGAAGATGACAGAGAAGAGCACCCATTTTCTTTTGTAGGTCCACCAAGTCACTGTGTAGGTGGGAGAGGAGGAGAAATCGTCTCTTCAACATACTCATCACCTTATCTAACTTTCAGTTAATGGTGGTAAGAGATATTTTGGTCTTAGATTTTGGTTGAGGAGGTAGGACTGGTATTGCTCCTTCTCCAATGACAAACCTTTTTCTTTTAGAGGCTTGGGATGTTTCTAGCTTTTTGGTCCCAAAAGCATCTAAAGTATAGGCATAGGAATCTGGGTGGATGGCTTTGGCATTTATAAGGTAGGTGAGATTTAAAAAATTTTATGAAGGAAAGAGTTTATTTGTAAGGAATTTTTCATTTTCCTTATTAAGAGCACTAACATATCTGTAAATGGCAATCACATGGGAAGGAAGGAGAAATTGACTCTTAGGTTTAGTGCTCATGTGAATCAATTGATCCACAAGGTAGTGACCAGATTGGATGGGCTTGTTTTTAACAAGATAGGAAAGAAAAGCAAGGCCCTTTTGGGATACCTTTTCATTACCATCACCCTTAGCGTTAATAGAGAAGGCAATAATACGATGAAGCAACCAAAAAGGAAGGGTTTTGATGTATTTGGCTAAGGAGTTTTAGGGATCATGTTTGGTTTCAATAGAAACTTTGACCTAAAACTCAGAGTAAATGACATCAAGTATGGAGATAATGAATTGAATGTTATTTCTGACTTGAAGATTGAAAAGGTTAGATAATTTTTCAAAAGTTATAATGTAAAGGTCTCCAAATGCACAAAAAACTAACCCGTATTGTCCAGCACAACATTCAGCTCTGTGGCTTAGAGTCACGGTGCACATAAATTCTCTCACAATTTCTTTATATTCGGGCTCATCTCAAAAGATGAATTTGTTTGATCCCAAATTGGAGAGAAATGCGTGGATCTCATCTTTGATCCCCAAAGACTCTAGAAGAAATGTAGAAGGAATTTTATTTAGAAGGATGATCTAGGAAGTGTTAGCCTTGTACTCCTCTTTTGTAATCGCTTTCATTTGATGTAGGGCTGGTGGTCCAGAGGGTTAGGCTACTGTTTTGCCCTTCTCTGCTCTTGAAGCCTTCTTAGGAGCCATTGGAGAGAGAAGGAAGTTTTGAGATATTTGAGAGAGAGAGAGAAGAAAGATTGATTTGGTGTGGAAAGTGGTGACAAAAATCGTTATTTAGGGGGTTTATATAAGCATAGAAAAGGTGTATTAAAAACTAAAATACAAATAATGAAATGTTAGAAATAGTTGGCAGTCAAATAAAATTAATGTGAGGCAGTTAAAAGAATTCACGACTACAAATTAAAAGTAATGATGGCTAATTCGAAAAAATATGAGTAACGAATAAAAAATCCTTGAGAAGCAGCACATACAACATTCAGAAATTTGAATTTTTTACTCAATTCATGGTGGAGAGAAAAATTTGTGACCGTAAATGATAGTTGTCAGCCGGGTAAAAAGAACCTATAATTTGCGATCGTAAGTCAACAAACTGCGACTGCAAATTACCAGGTAAGAAGAAAAAATAAAGAAAAAGTAAAATTTGACGTTTAAAGTTGTGATCCACTTAATATGTTGATGCTTAAATTTTTATAAATTAACATAGAAAATCACAATTGCATTTAAAATTAAGACATCCAAAGATAAATACCACAAATAACCAACACATAGCAATTAAACAAAAGATCATGCTTTTCACTTTGGGGAATTTCCATCAAGCATTCTCAATTCTCTCTCAATGAAGTTCAACCTTTCTTCATTGAGAGGTTTAGTGAAAATATCTGCAAGTTGATAATTTGTGTATATAAATTCTAACACAACATCACCATTTTGGATATGATCTCTAAGAAAATGATGTCTAATATCTATATGTTTGCTCCTAGAATGTTGGATGGGATTCTTTGAGAGATTAATTGCACTTGTGTTGTCACATTTAATGGGAATGTGATCAACATTCTTATTGTAATCCTTCAATTGTTGTTTCATCCAAAGTACTTAGGTGCAACAACAACCTACAGTTACATACTTAGCTTCGACGGTGGATAAGGCAATTGAAACTTGCTTTTTAGTAAACCAAGACACTAAACATTCTCCTATAAATTGGCAAGTTCCAGAAGTGCTCTTCTTATCTAAAAGACTATCGGCATAATCTGCATTCGAGTAACCTATGAGACTAAAGGATGAATCTCTAGGATACCATAATCCTAAATGCAATGTGTTATGCAAATATTTGAAAATTCTTTTAACAACATTCAAATGTGACTCTTTGGGACAAGATTGAAATCTAGCACACATGCATACACTAAACATAATTTCAGGTCTAAAAGCAATAAGATAAGGTCAAAAATCGATCATACCTCGATATATCTTCTCATCAACTGTCTTACCTGATTCATCTTTATCCAATTTGATGGTACCACTCATGGGTGTTTTTGCTACGTTGCATTCATCCATGCCAAATTTCTTGAGTATGTCCTTTGTGTATTTAGCTTGGTTGATGAAGATCCCTTATTTGGTTTGTTTGATTTGTAGACCAAGGAAAACTTGAGCTCTCCCATCATGTTCATTTCGAATTCCCTAGTCATACACTTAGCAAAATCCTCAAATAAAGATTAATTAGTAGCACTAAAAATGATATCATCAACATAAATTTGTACTATTAATGTATCATATTTGTGCCTTTTTACAAATAAAGTTGTGTCCACCTTTTCTTTTTCAAAATCATTTTTCAAAAGAAAAGGGCTAAGCCTTTCATACCAGTCTCTTGGAGCTTGTTTCAACCCATATAAGGCTCTATTCAATTTATAAACAAAATTTGGAAAACTATGTGATTCAAAACTAGGGGGTTGTTCAACATAAACTTTCTCCACTTGTTGGCCTAGTGCACTAAGAAGAAGGGTTGAATTGGTGGTTGTTTTTAAAATTAATAAGGTGAGTTCAAGTGTTTTGAAGGTGAAGAAGAAAATGAGAAGAAATAACACAAAGATATATAGTGGTTCGGATATTAATAAACCCTACGTCCACTCTCCAATTCTTCACAATTGGGTATTTCACTTCACTAAACTAGCGTTTCCAAACTCACACCAAACTTCTACAACTTGTGTTTGTGGCTCATACAATAATCTTACAACTTGTGTTTTCTAGGCTCACACAACAACCACTCTCAAGTATTTTTGTATAGGCTCACACTTCAACCTTTTACAAGAGTTTTGAATCTAGGCTAACTTTTAACCTTTTACAATATTGTTTATTGCTCACACCTAACAATTAATAACATATAAATGAAAATGAAAGAAATGAGTAGCAAATTGGCAAGAGTTTTATTAAAAATTAATGAATTATCTTGCATTTACATTTGTTTGATAGAGTATTTATAACCTACCTCCACCAAAGAGATGTTACTCTAAAACTATCAACAAATCTCCAAGTTGTACAAGGCAGATTTTGCATTAAATGCTTATCATATGAAGTCACGATCGCTACTACCATTTCACGATCGCGAATTTCCAATTTGTATTGACGAGCCAAAAATCGTGGCATAGAACCTTATCCTGCGTCTAACAACTAGTTCACATGTTAACTGCTCATTGATTGTCCAAGCAATGCAGTCATTGTGTTCTACCTGCTTCTTAAAAGTTACGGTCACGAGTTGTCTTTGCCTTAGGCATGACTGAAACCTTAAATTCCTCTGTTTGAAAATGAAATTTTAGCTTCTTGAGTCGCGGTCACGATTATGAATTCACCCTCGCGATTTTTGATCTTCAATGGATACCTTGGACACTTGGTATGTTGTGGATGTGACTTTGGTTCCCTCCTTTGTCACTACGAAAGTCACGATCGCGAGCCAGATGCGATGCCCACCGCGAATTTCTCTGTGACTTAAGCTCACTTTCTTTGGCTAGATTGCAAATTCCTCTAGCCTAACTTCATCCATCCTTATGACTGATTCGCGATCGCGATTTAAAATAAACACACTGCAAATTTGGATGAACTTCTCAAGGTTGGAGATTTTAAATTTCATCCAACTTTCAATGAAAAACTAACTTAGAATCTGCAAAACAACATTTAATGAAAGTATTAGAATTGATCAATATTTATTTTCAAGATCAAAAGAGGTTCAAGACTTAGGTTTAACCAACCTAGTCCAACACTAGATTTAGGCCATTAAAGATCCTTCATTATGCTTTGCATTGCATGTTTATGGTTTTCTTGCTTTTCATGATGGTTATACTTGTATTTGAATGTTTAATATTGTCCATGTGATGTGGGAATGTGATATTATGGACTTAGATGTATACTTAGGTACCTTAACTTTGGAGATGTGGTAAGATGATTGTTATGGACTTTATTCGCCTTTTTTTTAGTTCCTTTATTTACTTTCCTCTTATTAGTCACTAACTTTCTTTGTTTGGGTGTAAGAGTTATTACTCAATTTAGACCATGAGTTTTATCTTGATTATCATCCTACATGATTATGAATGATTATGCTTGAATGGATGAACAATAATGCATGTTAAACCATGATGTATGACCCCTCATCTCCCTTTGAGATGATTTTGAGTGGATGCATGGATATGCATGATGAACTCTATAACATGATACATGACTCATTTCCCCTTTAGATTGATGGAATGATTTGATTGGTTTGATTACGCTAGATGTATACTCAGGACCATTTATGGAACTAATCAATAACTCGATTAAAACATTAAAAGTGAACCAAAGATGTTCGAAAGCCATATCCCAATATCTGGGTGATTTGGAGGTGCCCTTCTCTAGGCCATACCTAATTTTTGAATCTAATCTTTGATGAGGTAAAGATAAAATGGGTCTTCTAATTGACTTAGATTAGGTTTAGATTATGGCTTTCCTGGATTCTTATCCCGACCAAAGTCAAGTGGCAACTCCATATTTCCTAGAGATGGTACCAATGTATTGTCTCGTATTGGTCCCTCAATGACCACCATTCAGACTAAGGCCTTTGAAATTGTGTAAGCCTAAGACAAACCCCCTCCTTAGTCCATTTGTGTGTCATATCTCGAGGTCATTATCAATGTAAATATCTCTGTCCTTTTGATCATTCGTTGATTGATAAAATAATGGAGTTATAGACAAGATTTTACTCATTCAAGCGTAAAGCGAAACCCCAAAACCCGAGGCGCACACATATTGTTATTGCTTTATAAAGCAATCTACAAATAATGTAGCTCATCTCCGGGCAAGAGATGTTTATTACATGTCAAATTGCATGAAATAGGGACATGATTCCCCTTTGTCTCTTCCTGATGTTTTGTTAGTTGATATTTCTATTTAATGAAGTTTCATTTTTTTTATTAAAGGAAACATCAAACAAGAAATATATCTAAACCTAACTCTATGTTTGGAAAAATGATGTAGAGAGGAAAGAAAAGGAGGGAAAATAAATTTTATTTTCCTTCCTCATGTTTGGATAAAAGGGAGGGAAAGAACAATAAATTTATTTTTTTTTCTTGTTTGAAAGCAAAATATAGAAGGAAAGGAAAATATTATTTCATATATTCCAATTTTACCCTTTATTTAAGAAAACATTTGGATTTATAATTGTATTGTATAATGCTAAAAAATAATTATTATATAATTTAATTGATTTTGTATGAAATAAAAATTTATATAATGATAAATATAGTGTTAATACTAAAAAAATATAACATTGGTTTTTGATATTTTAAATGTTAAAAAAAATATATTTATACATTAGTTATATTTTTTAAATATTGAACATTAGTTTTTGAATTAAACGTTAAATGCTAATATTTATTAAACATTATTTTTCAATATTTTAATATTCAATTACTGAACATCAATTGATAAATGTGAAACTAAAAAGACACTAAGTAAAAAAGTCATAAGATTTTGAGAGAATTAATTTCAAGTAAAAATTTTAAATTAAATTATTTTATTAATTTTATAATTTAAATTCACTATATATTGATTTTAAATAAAAAATAAAAGAACTGGTGGAATACCAAACCAACATTTTTGAAAAAATTAAATTAAGCGAACCGATTAAAATGAAATTTATATTCTATAAACCGAACCGAACCTATAAAAGCTTGGTTTGGTTCGATTTGTTTCAATTAAATTACATGTATTTTAAATTTAGTTCAATTCAAATTGATTTGATTTATTATTTACTTAGGTTAATTCGATTTTTTTAGTTTTTTATCTAAAAAACCAAACTCAAAACTGAAAACATAATTTTTTAAAATTATAACTGAATCAAATCAATTTTTATTAAAGGATCAAATTGAACCGAATCGAACCAACTCAGTTTCAATTTTTCAGTTTGATCCGATTTTTGCTCACCCCTGCTATTTTACTTTCTTTTAATGAGCAGAATTATAATTTTATAAAAATCTCTCAAATCTCTTATATTTTCTCTCCATTTTAGGAAGAAAATGTAGGGGAAAAATATCAATTATTTTTTTCCCCTATAATTTTCTTTCCCTTCCCAAACAGAGGAAAACATATTTTCTCCCTTATTTTTCCCTCTCTCAAACAGGGGCTAAAACATCAAACAATAAATAAATTAATAATAATAATAATAATAAACTAAAGAAGAAAATTTTCTTTGATACATCAAAAACAAAACAAAACACAAAAACAAAGAAAAAAATTGAAAATTAAGATAATTTAAATCAGCCTCTCTTAATGCTAACACTAGCTGCAGTGGTCAAAAGCAAAGGATGAAAGCATTAAAGAGATAATGCCCAGAAAAAAAATATATAGTTTTTTCTTTGTAACAATAATCCAAAATATGAATGCAATAACTAAGGAATTAACGAATCATATCCTTTATTATCATTATCACCAACGCTACTGCATGAGCATCGTTTCAAATCCATCAAAAATCCAATCAATTAGAAGTTGTTGGGATACTTAAAAGAGGAAAGGAATTGGACCAGAGAGGCAAAATGATACGCAACTAAAAAACAAGTCTTGCTAAGATGCAAATCTCGATCACATCACTAGTTTCAATGGATGAAAGGCGAGCAAAAACGCAAGTCATTATCCGATGATACTCGCCAGAGATTAGGACTGTAAATAAATGGAAACTGCTCGCTGGCTATTAGATCAGTTCAAAAAATACTTGAAATTGAAATATTAATATCAAATTTGAGCTTAAATTATTCAAGGAATTTATTAAATCGAGTTTGAGTACTAAAATACTTGATTTGAGATATTCATAACTCTAAGTAAGTTTTAATATTTTTGCTCTTTTATTCATTATATTTTAATGTATTTATGTAAGTAATCAATTTGAGTCAAATCAATTTAAATTTTGATTTTAATTAATTTTAGTGGAGTTTGAATTTGAATTTTAAAAATTTTTTAAATGACTAGTTAAGTCGAGTTCAAATATTTTAAGTATTTCGTCAACCAAGCTCAAGTTTGAAAAATAAAATTTGATTAAGATCAATTTTGAGCTCACACTTGATAGAATTCAATTCAACTCAGACACTTTCATCTGCACTATTTACCTTAGTTGCTTCCACTGATTACATCTAGAATTTGGGACATTGATGGGTCAAAGCGCACTCCTTTCATTGAGAATCAGTAACATCGTACAATCATTCATTTCTTCCTACTTATACGATAATAGAACTTTAATGTAAAATTACAAAATATTAAAATAATTTACTAAAACATTTACTTTTGTAAAAATATTAAATTCTACTTTATTGAATTTTAAATTATTTTACTGGATTAGAATTGAAATTTGTGATCTAATTAATAATAAGTAATATTTTTAAACTCAAACTAATTATTGAACTGATTTGTTGACCAATTCATAATTTAACAAGTTTATCAGTTCAATTACAGAAAAATATTATAAGAAATAAGAACATTAAGGAATTGATAATAAAATCAAGAATATAATATAAAAAATTAAGAATATTAAAACATTTAAAATTTAGAAAAATTAAAATGATATAGTGTTAATTGAAATAGTTTAATCTAGGTTATACATCATTTTTTATTTTTACTGGATTTGATCGAATTTTGTCCAATCTACTTTTAGAGTGTTAACTAAATTGATTTATTAACTAATTTTTGGTGTAATCAATTCCATCAATTAGCCAATATTATTTCTAAAATGCTAGTAAAAAGATATTATCTAGATCTTAGATAGAAGTAGGATAAAAGAAATTAAAAATGAAATATAAATAAAGATTAACTAGTTAATCTTATTTTAAAATTTTTTAATAATGTAAATGAGAGTTAATAAAAATTATATATATATATATATATATATATATATATATATATATATATATATATATATATATATATATATATATATAAAAAACCACTATAAAAATTTTAAAATAAAAAAAAAAACATTAAAACAG
>CATIWR010241094.1:0-46763 GCA_949677035.1 Omphalea diandra | reverse complement strand
TATATATATATATTTGTTTCTAATAGCTAAAAATGGAAAAACGAGGTTATGCATACATTTGAAATTCGTACTGCACTGATTTCGAAAATATAGAGCCACACATATAGTCTATGACTGATTGCCCGAATTATGAAACAGGTTGATCTCAGACAATATATAAATATTTTAAATGGTCAAAATGAAAAAATGAGGTTGCGCATATAATCACTACTTTTAGTCATACATTATCCTCTTTTCTATTGAAATTTGTAAGGCACTTGATTTTGAAAATATGGAGTCACGCACAAAATCTAAGATTGATTGCCATAATTACGATAGAGTTAGATCTTAGACACCTATATAAAATGTCTCCAAATGCTTAGAATGAAAATATGCGATAACACATACGATAATTGTTTTTAGTTATAGATTATTATATTTTCAATCAAAAATCTTATCACATTGAATTTCAAAATATAAAGCCACACACATAATCTATGACTGATTGTCAGAATTATGATAAGGGTGATCTTAAATATCTATATAAATGTTTCTAAATGCTTCAAATGGAAAAATAAGATGGTGCCTATCACTATTTTTAACCGTAGACAATCCTCTTTTCGTTTGAAATTTGCACAACATTGATTTGGAAAATATAGAGCCACACACATAATCTAGGATTGATTGACAAAGTTATGATACAAGGTGATCTAAGACACCTATATAAAATTTTCTAAATGCTTAGAATGGAAAAACTAGACAATGCATATGATCATTACTTTTAGCTGTAGACTATACTCGATTCGATTGAAATTAAAAGTGCCATACTTTTGAAAATGTTGAGCCACACATATGATTGGTGATTTATTGCTATAATTATGATACAGGGTGATCCCAAACACGCATGTAAATATTTCTAAATGTTCAAAATGAAAAATATAGATAGTGCATATGATCATTACTTTTAGCCGTAGACTATCCTTTATTTGGTCAAAATTAATACCGCTCTAGTTTTGAAAATTTGGAGCCACGAACATAATTTGTGACTGATTCCTAGAATTATGATACATGGTGGTCCTAAACACTTGTATAAATGTTTCTAAATACTCAAAATGAAAAAAACGGTATAGTGCATACAATCACTATTTCTAACTGTAGACAATCCCCTTTTCATTCAAAATTTATATTGCACTAGTTTTGAAAATATGGAGCCACGCACATAATATGTGATTGATGGCAAGAATTATGATCCAGGGTGATCCCAAACATATATATAAATTTTGTTTAAATGTTCAAAATGAAAAAACTAGACAGTGTATATAATCATTACTTTTAGCCGTAAACTATCCTCTTTTTATTGAATTTAAAACTGCACTAGTTTTGAAAATTTGGAGCCACACACATAATTTGTCATTGATTGCTAGAATTATGATATAGAGTAATCACAAACACCTATATAAATATTTCTAAATGTTTAGAATTGAAAAATGATATACCATCAATATTTTTATTCACACACTATCCTCTTTTCATTCGAAATTCATGTTGCACTGGGTTTGAAAATTTAGAGCCACGAACATAATCTATGATTGAGTGTCCAAAGTATGATATAAGGACATCTCAAACATTTATATAAATGTTTCAAAAAGCTAAGATTGGAAAATTTAGACAGCACATTTGATCATTACCTTTACCCATAGACTACACTTTATTCAATCAAAATTAATATCGCTCTACTTTTGAAAGTGCACCCATGCACATGATTTGTGATTGATTGCCAGAATTATGATACACGATGCTCCTAAAAACATAAATAAATATTTTTAAATGCTTAAAATGGAAAAACTAGATAGTGCATATGATTATTACTTTTAGTCGTAGGCTATCCTCTTTTCGATCAAAATTAATACCACTCTAGTTTTGAAAATTTGGAGCCATGAACATAATTTTTGATTGATTGCCAGAATTATGATACATGATGATCCTAGCCACTTGTACAAATGTTTCTAAATGCTCAAATTAGAAAAACGAGACAGTGCATATGATCACTATTTTTAATTGTAGACAATCCTCTTTTTCGTTCAAAATTTGTCCCATACTGATTTTGAAAATATGAAGTCACGCACATAATCTATGATTGATTACCAGAATTATGATACAGGGCGATCCCAAAAACATATATATGTATATGTTTCTAAATTTTCACAATGGAAAACCAAAATAGTGCATACGTTCTTTTCTTTTAGTCGTAGACTATCCTCTTTTCAATTGAGATTAATATCGCTCTAGTTTTGAAAATTTGGAGCCACACACTTAATTTGTGATTGATTGCTATAATTATGATACACGGTGATCCTAGAACCTACATAAATGTTTATAAATGCTCAGAATAGAAAGATGAGACAATGCATACGATCACTATTTTCAACTATAGACAATCATCTTTTCGTTTGAAATTTATACCACGCTGATTTCAAAAATATAGAGCCACACACACAATCTATGATTACTACTAGAATTATGATACAAGTTGATCTCAAGCATATAGATAAATGTTTTTAAATGCTCAAAATGGAAAAATAAGGTTGTGTATATGATCTCTACTTTTAGCCATACATTATCCTCTTTTCAATCGAAATTTATATCGTACTGATTTTGAAAATATGGAGTCATGCACATAATTTGTGATTAATTTCCATAATTATGATATAGGGATATCCCAAAAACCTATATAAATGTCTCTAAATGCTTAGAATAAAAAAATGACAAAGTGCATATGATAACTATTTTTAGCGATAGATTATCCAATTTTAGATCGAAAATCGTACCGCATTGATTTTGAAAATATAGAGTTATGCATATAATCCATGACCGATTGCTAGAACTATGGTACCAAGTGATCTCAGACACCTATATAAATGTTTCTAAATGCTCATAATGAAAAAATAAGAAAATGCTTATGATTAATATTTTTAGTTGCAAACTATCCTCTTTTCGTTCAAAATTCGTACCAAATTAGTTTTGAAAATGTGGAGCCACACATATAATCTATGATTGGTTGTCAGAATTATGATATAGGGTAATCTCAACCACCTATATCAATGTGTCTAACTGCTCATAATGGAAAAACTAGATAGTACGTATGATCATGACTTTAAGCTGTAGACTAACCTCTTTTTGAACAAAATTAATATTGATCTAGCTTTGAAAATTTAGAGCCATGCACATAATTTGCGATTGATTACCAGAATTATGATACACGGTGATTAGGATAATTATATATATGTTTCTAAATGCTCAAAATGGAAAAGTGAGATAGTGCATACGATTACTATTTTTAGTCATAAACAATCCTATTTTAGTTCAAAATTTTTATTGCACTAGTTTTAAAAATATTGAGCCACACATATAATCTATCGTTGATTGCCATAGTTATGATAGAGGGTGATCTCAAGCACTTATATAAGTATTTATAAATGCTCAAAATGGAAAAATGAGATAGTGCATACAATCACTATTTTTAGTTGTAAATTATCCTCTTTTCGTTCAAAATTTGTATAGGACTGGTTTTTAATATATAGAGTCATGTAGATAATATGTGATTAATTGTCATAATTATTTTATAGGGTTATCTCAGACACTCATATAAATATTTTTAAACACACAAAAAGGAAAAATGAGTTTGTACATACGATCACTACTTTTAGTCGTAGACTATCCTTTTTTCCATTAAAATTTGTACTACACTAGTTTTGAAAATATGGAGCTACGCACAAAATTTGTGATTGACTGCCAGAATTATGATACAGACTTATCTTAGACACCTATATAAATGTTTCTAAATGTTGAAATTGGAAAAATGAGACAATGCATACTATTACTATTTTTAGCCATAAACTATCCACTTTTAGTTCAAAATTTGTACCGCGCTAGTTTTGAAAATATAGAGCCATGCACATAATTTGTGATTGATTGACAAAATTATGATAAAAGGTGATCTCAGACACCTATATAAATGTTTTAAAAATGCTCATATTGGAATAACTAGACAGTGCATACGATCATTACTTTTAGTCATAGATTATCCGTTTTTCAATTACAATTAATACTACTCCTCGAGTTTTGAAAACTTAGATCCACACACATAATTTGTGTTTGATTGCCAAAATTATGATACAAGCTGATGTCGGGCACATGTATAAATATTTCTAAATGCACCAAATGGAAAAACCAGATAATGCATGCGATCTCCATTTTTAGTCATAGATAGTCCTCTTTTCGTTTGAAATTCTTATCACATTGGTTTTGAAAATATGTAGCCACACATATAATCTAGGATTGATTGCCAAAAAAGATATAAGATGACCTCAAACACCTATATAAATATTTCTAAATGCTCAAAATTGAAAACCTAAACAATGCATACGATCATTACTTTTAGTTATAGACTATACTCTATTTGATCTAAATTAATACCGTTTTACTTTTGAAAATGTGGAACCATGCACATGATTTGTCATTTATAGCTATAATTATGATATAGGGTGATCCTAAACACATATATAAATATTTATAAATGCTCATGTTGGCCCTTGGGCACAAAGAAAGGGGGGTTGAATCAGTGGGAATCTAAAAAATTTAAGGGAAGATAAAGTGTTTGGAGGTTGTAAAGAAGTAGAAAGAAAGAAAGAACATATAATATTTATAGTGGTTTGAGTGTTAACAAACCCTATGTCCACTCCCTAATTCTTCACAATTGGGTGTTTTATTGACTCAAAATGGTGTTTTCAAGCTCATACCAAACTTGTACAATGTGTTTTAATAGCTCACACATAACCCTACAATTTGTGTTTCAAGACTCACACAAAAACCTCATTCAAGTGTTTTACAAAGGCTTAAACTTTAACCTATTACAAGAGTTTTGACAGTTAGTCTAACTCTCAAATCTAATTACAATAGTGTTTAATGCTTACACCCAATAATAATAACTCACATACAAAGACAAAGAAGTTGTGAAGTAAATTTGTAAAAGTTTAACTACAATCAATGAATTCTCTTGCATTCATGTTTGTTTGGTAGAGTATTTATAGGCAGCAACCACCAAAGAGTCTTTACTAACAAATGATGCCTAAATCTCTAAGTAAGTTAGGCAAATTTTACATTAAATGTTTATCAGACAAATTTTGTTATCGTGATTGCCATTTAACAGTTACGAATTTCCAATTTGCACTAAGAAGATCAAAATCGCGATAGAGAACCCTATTTTGTGTGTAACAATTAGTCCACATGGCATGCTGCTATTGGTGTTCTAAGAAATATAGTTGTTGCTTTTCATTAACTAACCAACAGTTGTGATCGTGATTGAGATCCTTCTTAGACGCAACAGGGATAATGAATCCTTCTATTTGGTGAGGAGAGATTACTCCCATGGGTTATGGTTGCGACAGGTTTTTTGCCCTTGCAAATTTTGATATCCCAACAATCATCATGGACAGTTGGCATGTTATTGTTTCAGACTTTGTTCCTTTCATTCAGCTATAAAATTTGCGATCACAACTCAACATGCGAACACCACTGTAAATCTTTCTGTACGAAATTCAAAACTTCCTTAACTAGATTGCAGCTGTAATTTTCTCTACAAATTCATCTATTCTAAGTTCATCCATCGTTGTTGCAAGGTCGCAATTGTAGTTTAGAAGTTTCTGACCGTGAATTTAGATGCCTTACTGAATGCTAGAGATTTAGACTTTCATCCAACTTCTAATGCAAACCTA
The DNA here is from genome assembly GCA_949677035.1 of Omphalea diandra. Classification (NCBI taxonomy): domain Eukaryota; kingdom Viridiplantae; phylum Streptophyta; class Magnoliopsida; order Malpighiales; family Euphorbiaceae; genus Omphalea; species Omphalea diandra. Next base: position 41,010 of record CATIWR010241094.1, on the reverse strand, counting down.
ACTTAAAAACTGCAAAAACAACACTTAAATAAGATATTAGTACCTATCAATCTTCATTATCAAGATCAAAAAAGGTCTTTTACTTAGGTTTGACCAACCTAGTCTAATAATCTCCCTCTTTTATATTTTGACCACTTAGATTTATTTTACTTAAAGAAAAATGAATTACACAAGTTTGAAGTTGAGATGGTCAACATTTTTAACATAATATTTCTTAAGTAATGAAGTTTATAAAAAATATATATTTTGAATTAGATTGCTCTTATTGCTCCCCCTTAACTTATATTTTCCTAGATAAAATGTCATGCAAATTCTTTTACTACCATTTCTTCCCCCATTTGGTAAGATAAAAAGAGAGTGGAATTTGAAAATTTTAAGTAAAAGTGCATAAGTGGCAAATATATATAAAGCATAAATTGGAATAGAAGAGTAATCACATATGATAAACAAGTATATGAAACAAAAATTGCAAACTCTTTTATTTATAGAAAACTATTGGATCACATACTTACAAAGGAAACAAAAGAAAATACTATAAGCTAAGAAAAATCTAAAAGATTGGAGAGCTATCATCATCTCCAGAGTCAGTAATTTCTTCATATGCACCTCCTCCTTGTGCTTCATCCCCTTCCTCTACCTCTTGATCATCTTCTTCTTCAGGAGTATCCTTTCAATCCTTAAAATCAAGAAGGTGTCAAGGAATAGCATTCACCTTCTCTTAAAGATCCACCAGATCACAATGGAGGTGGGAAAGTAGAAGAAATCTCCTTTTGATCATCCTCATAACTTTGTCTAGTTTCTTATTTATTAAAGATAAGGAGATGGCAGAGGATTTGGTTTTGGACTTAGGCTAAATAGGTGGGATTAGTTGAGCACCCTATCTTCTATGATGAGCCTCTTCCTTTTTGAGGCTTGAGAAGTTTCTAGCCTTTTAGCCCCAAGTGAACTTAAGGTGTAGGCATAAGAATCTGGATATATGGCCTTGGAATTTATTAGGTAGGGCAAGTTATGGGATGACACTTCTTTGTGAGGAATTTCTCATTTTCCTCATTGAGTTCTCCCACATATTGATAAAATAATGGTGACATGAGAGGGTAGAAGAAATTAGCTTTTCGACTTAGAACGCATGTGAATCAATTAATCCATAAGATATCGACTGGTTTGGATAGGTTTGTTCTTGATTAAATAGAAAAGAAAGAGTATGTCCATTTGAGAGACCTTTTCATTACCATCGCCTCTTGCATTAATAAAGAAGGTGATGATACGATGAAGAAGTCAATTGGGAAGGATCCGGATACATTTTGCTAATGAAGTTTTTGGGTCGTATTTGGTTTCAATTGATATCTTGGACCAAAATTCTGAGTAAATGATATCAAGTGCAGAGATGATGAAAGGAATATCATCTCTCACTTAAAAATTAAAGAGGTTAGAAAGTTGTTCAAAAGTGATAAAGAAAGGATCCCCAAAAGCACTAAAAGTCAACTCATACTGACCTACTCTAGACTCAACCCTATGGCTCAAGGTGACTGTGCACATGAATTCCCAAATGATTTCTTCATAGCCAGGTTCATTTTAAAGATAAACTCATTCCAACCTAGATTAGAGATATAGGCATGGATTTCATCTTTGATTCTAAGGAATTTAATGAGAAAGGTTGAGGGAATCTTATTAAGTTGGATGATTTTGGAAGAATTGGCTTTATAACGATCTTTTTCTTCCTTAGTGATCCTTTTCATCAAGTGAAGGGCAGGAAGACTAGAGGGTTAGGCTATGCCCTTCCCTTTCTCTGCTTTAGAAAGCTTCTTGGGAGCCATTAGAGATAAGAGAAGATTGAAAGAAGTTTGAGGTAAGAGAATGTAAAGAGATGAAGAGATTATGTAAATGTGAGTTAAAATACTATTACAAAGGTTTAAATAGGCAACGAATAGGTGTAAAAATGTTAACAAAAGGTCAAATTTATAATTAATGAAGGGATTCCATTGGTTGGCAATCAAATCACTTAATGTTTGGCAGTTACACTAATTCGCGACTGTGAACCTCAAGTCGCGATCGCTAATTACAAAAAATCTGAGTAATGGAAAAAAATTCCTCAAACATTGAAGGAGTCAACAATCAAAACTTTTGAATTTTGAAAAAAAATTTGCGATGGAGAATTGAGATAGTGACCACGAAATAATAGGTGATAGAAGGTGTCTGAGATCATCCTGTACCATAATTCTTGCATTCGATCACAAATTATGTGCATGACTCCATATTTTCAAAACTAATGTGGTACTAATTTCGATTGAAAGAGTATAGTCTATGGCTAAAAATAGTGATCATATGCACAATTTTGTTTTTCCATTCCAAGCAATTAGAAATATTTATTCAAATGTGTCAGATCACCCTGTATCATAATTTCAATAATCAATAACAGATTATGTGCATGGCTCCATATTTTCAAAATTAGTATGGTATAAATTTCAAACAAAAAGAGGATAATTAATGGCTAAAAATAGTGATCTTATACCATTTTCTCATTTTTCTACTCTAAGCAATTAGAAACATTTATGCAAGTGTCTGAAATCACAGTATATTATAATTCTTTCAATCTATCATAAATTATGTACGTGGCTCTATATTTTCAAAATTAGTGCGGTGCGAATTTCGATCAAAAAGAAAATAGTCTACATCTAAAAGTAATGACAGTATACATTATTTAGTTTTCTCATTTTGAGCATTTAGAAACATTTATACTAGTGTCTAGGACCACCCTACAACATAATGATGACAATCAATCATACATTGTGTGTGGCTTTACATTTTCAAAATCAGTGTGGTATGAATTTCAATTGAAAAGAGGATAACCTATGTCAAAAAGTTGTGATTGTATGCGTTGTTTAGTTTTTCTATTTAGAGCATTTACAAATATTTATAAAGTTGTCTAGGATCACCTTATATCATAATTCTTGCAATTAATCATAGATTGTACATGTCTCCATATTTTCAAAACCAGTATGGTACTAATTTTGATTGAAAAGAGTATAGTCTACAGCTAAAAATAGTGACCATATGCACAATCTTGTTTTTCCATTCTTAGCATTTAGAAACATTTATATAAGTTTCTTGGATCACCTTATATCAAAACTCCAATAATCAATCACAAATTATGTTTGTGGCATCATATTTCAAATCTAGTGCAAAACGAAATTCAATTGAAAAGAGGATGGTCTACTACTAAAAATAATGATCATATGCATTATCTCATTTTTCCATCATGAGCATTTAGAAATATTTATACAGGTGTTTGAGATCACCCCGTATCATAATTCTTACAATCAATCATCAATTGTGTGTGTGGCTCCATATTTTGACATCTAGTGCAACATGAATTTTGATCGAAAAGAGGATAGTCTACAACTAAAAAAAATGATCGTATACACAGTCTTATTTTTCCATTATGAATATTTAGAAACATTTATACAGGTGTCTAGGATAACTCTGTATCAAAATTTTGGCAATTAATGACAAATTATGTAAGTTGTTCTATATTTTCAAATGTAGTGCAATACGAATTTCATCAAAAAGAGAACAGTATATGGCTAATAATAGTGATCATATGCACTGTCTCATTTTTTTTATTTTGAGCATTTAGAAATATTTATACAAATGTTTAGGATCAATTTATATCTCAAATCATACAATCAATCACAGAGTATGTGTGTGGCTCCATATTTGTAAACCAAGTGCAACACGAATTTGGATCAAAAGGAGGATAGTCCACAGCTAAAAATAGTAAGCGTATGCACTTTCTTGTTTTTCCATTCTGAGCACTTAAAAATATTTTTATAGGTGTCTGAGATCACCCTGTATCAAAATTCTGACAATCAATCACAAATTATGTATGTGGCTCCATATTTTCAAATCTAGTGTTACACAAATTTCCATCGAAAATAGGACAGTCGATGGCTAAAAATATTGATCGCATACACTATCTTATTTTCCCATTATAAGCATTTAGAAACATTTATACAGGTACCTAGGATCACCATGTATCATAACTCTAGCAATAAAGTCCTAGATTATGTGTGTGACTTCATAATTTCAAAACTAGAGTGGTACAAAATTCGATCAAAACTAGGATAGTCTATGGCTAAAAGTAGTGATCGTATGCATTATTTAGTTTTTGCATTTTGAGCATTTAAAAAAATTTACACAAGTGCCTGACATCACGTTGTATCATAATTTTGGTAATTAATAACAAATTTTATGTGTGGCTCCATATTTTGAAAACCAGAGCGGTAGCAATTTCGATCGAAATTAGTATAGTCTATGGCAAAAAATAGTGATCATAAGCATTGTCTCGTTTTTCCATTTTGAGCATTTAGAAACATTTATAAAGGTGTTTGGGATCACCTTGTATCATAATTTTAGCAATCAATCGCAGATTATGTGTGTGGCTCCTATGTTAAAAACCACTGCAACATGAATTTCAACTGAAAATAGGATAGTTTACGACTAAAAATAGTGATCGTATGCACTATCTCATTTTTTCATTCTTAGCATTTATAAACATTTAAACATAGTGTCTAGGATCATCCTATATCATAATTTTGGCAATTAATGACATATTATATGTGTGGCTCTATATTTTCAAATCTAGAGCAACATGAATTTTGATCGAAAATAGAATAGTCTACAGCTAAAAATAGTGATAGTATGCACTATCTCGATTTTCCATTCTGAGAATTTGAAAATATTTATACAGATGTCTGAGATCAGTTGTATCATAATTATGGCAATCAATCACCGATTATGTGTGTGGCTCCATATTTTAAAAACCAATGTGGTACGAATTGCAATAAAAAAGAGGATAATAAATTGCCAAAAATAGTGATCTTATGCACTGTCTCGTTTTTCCATTCTAAGCATTTAGAAATATTTATATAGGTGTCTAGAGTCACCCTATATTATAATTCTTCCAATCAATCGTACATTATGTGTGTAGCTCCAAATTTTTAAAATCATTGTGGTACAAATTTTGATAGAAAAGAGAATAGACTATAGCTAAAAATAATGATAGTATACACTGTTTAGTTTTCCAGGTGTCTAGGGTCACCGAGGACCAAAATTTTGGCAATCAATCATAGGTTATGTAAGTAGTTCCTTATTTTCAAATCTAGTGCAATATAAATTTCAATCGAAAAGAGGATAGTTTACGACTTAAAATAGTGATTGTATGCGCCATCTCATTCTTCTGAATTGGGCATTTAGAAACATTTATATAGGTCTCAAGGATCACATTGTATCATAATTCTAGCAATCAATTACAAATTATCTACGTGGCTCCATATTTTTAAACCAAGTGCGACAAGAATTTTGATCGAAAGGAGGATAGTCTGCAGCTAAAAATAGTGACTGTATGCACTGTCTCATTTTTTCATTCTAAGCACTTAAAAACATTTATATAGTTTTCTGGTATCACCTTGTATCAAAATTCTAGCAATCACCCACAAATTATATGTGTGGCTCCATATTTTCAAATTTAATACAACATGAATTTCCATCGAAAGAGGACAATCTACGACTAAAAATATTAATTATATGCAATATCTCATTTTCCCACTTTGAGAATTTAAAAACATATATAGAGGTGTCTAGTATTACCTTGTACCATAATTATGGCAACAAATCATAGATTTTATATGTAGCTTCATATTTTCAAAACCAGTGCGATACAAATTTTTATTGAAAATAGGATAGTCTACAACTAAACTAGTTATCATATGCATTATTTAGTTTTTCCATTTTGACCATTTAAAAAAATTTATATAGGTGTATGGAATCACCCTACATTATAATTTTGGCGATCAATAATAGATTATGTGTGTAGCACCATCATTTGAAAACCAGAGCGGTATGAATTTTAATTGAAAAGAGTATAGTCTACAACAAAAAATAGTGATCATATGCAATATCTTGTTTTTCCATTTTAAGCATTTAGAAATACTTATACAGATGCATGGGATCACACATTATCATAATTCTAGCAATCAATTATAGATTATGTAAGTGGCTCCATATTTTAGAAACTATCACAACACAAATTTCAATTGAAAAGAGGATAGTCTACTGTCAAAATAGTGATCGTATGAATTATTTTATTTATCCATTCTAAGCATATTAAAATATTTATACAGGTATCTAGGATCACTTTATATCATAATTATGGCAATAAATGACATATTATATTTGTGATTCCATATTTTAAACTCTAATGCAACATAAATTTTGATAGAAAATAGGATAGTTCACAACTAAAAATCATAGGAGTATGCACTGTCTCAATTTTCCATTCTAAGCATTTTGAAACATTTATACAGGTGTCTAGGATCACTTTGTATCATAACCTTAACAATCAATCATAAATTATGCATGTGGCTTCATATTTTCAAAACTAGTATGGTACGAATTTTGATCGAAAAAAGGATAGTATATATTGGCATAGGGCATCAAGAAAGGGGGGGTTGAATTGGTGCTTAATTTAAAAATTAAAATGAAGGTTAATGTGTTTAAGAAGATGAGTAGGAGAAGAAGGATATTGACACAAGTGTTTATAGTGGTTTAAGTGTTAACTAACCCTACGTCCACTCCCCAATTCTCTACAATTAGGTGTTTCACTTAATTCAATAGGTATTTCCAAGCTCACACCAAACTTTTACAACTTATGTTTTCTAGGCTCATATAAAAACCTCTTACAAGTGTTTTAAAGACTCACTAAAATCTCTCATAAGTATTTTCAAGGCTCACATTAAATCTCTCATAAATGTTTTGAAGCCTCACACCAAAACCTTTTACAATGGTGTTTATTGCTCACACCAAACAATCAGAAAAACATAAATGAGAATTGAAAGAATGAGTAGCAAAGTAGTAAAATTGTGGTTACAAATTAATGAGTTCTATTACTATTTCATTTGTTTGGTGGAGTAGTTATAGCTCATATCCACAAAAGAGATGTTGGACTAAAACTATCAACAATCTCCAAGATGTGCTAGCCAAATTCAACATTAAATACTTGTCAGGCTGCAGTCGTAGTCGCTACTACCTTTTCACAGTCGTGAATTTTCAATTTCCATAGACGAGCCAAAAATTTCAGCGAAAAATCTCGTTTGTGTCTAATGGCTAGTCCACATATCAGCTTTTCATTGCTCATCCAGGAAAATATAGTCATTGTGTTCTAACCACTCTCAAAAGTCACAGTCACGAGACAACAATGCCTTAGGCACGACTGAGACCGCAAATTTCTCTATTTGAAGAGGAAACTTTAACTCCTTGAGTTGCGGTTACTACCAAATTTTTTCCCTCATGATTTTTTATTTTTGAACGAACACTTGGGACACTTGGCATGTTACGGTTGTGGCATTGGTTCCCTCTTTTGTCATTATGAAAGTCACGGTCGCAACTCAGACGCGACACTCATCGCAAATTCCTCTGTGACTAAGGCTTGGCAATCTTTGCCTGGTTCACGACAGCGAGATAGCCCGCAATTTCTTCTGTCCTAGCTTCATCCCTTTTTGTAATTGATTCGCAGTCGTGATTTACCTAACACACATTGCGAGTTAGAGTGATCTTTATAAGATTGAAGATTTTGAACTCCATCTAACTTTCAATGAAAAAATCTAACTTGTAATTTGCAAAACAACACTTAATGAAAGTATTAGAATTGATCAATCTCTATTGTCAAGATCAAAACAAGTTCATGACTTAGGTTAAATCAACCTAGTCCAACAATCTCTCCCTTTTTTATTTTGACAACTTAGATTGATCCTAAGGAAAAGTAAATGCATGAGTTTTGAAGTTGTGAAGTTGGAATGGTAAATAATTAAATGAATACTTAAAAATTTCTAGACAAAGATCAATGTAAAATTTTCTAAGTATGACATTCAACCAATCAAAGTGAAATTTCTAAGTATGACTACAAAGCTCCCTCTCAACTTATGTTATTTTCTTGCAAATTATTTTCTCTCCCCCTTAAATTTTTTCTCTCTCCCTTTGGCAAGAACAAAAAGAGGTTCATAAAGGAAAAGAACAAATGCATAACAATTGGATAAGTGTTCATAAAGAGCACAAATTAATAAGAATTACAATCATAAAAGTAAATTCAATCAATCACATGAGACAAAGAATTTTAAAACCAAACACTTTTATTTACTTGTAAGCAAGTTTTGGGATCAATAACGTTACATAAGTAAAACAAAGATAAAATATAAAGAAATCCTATTTTAGAATATTGGAGAGTCATCATCATCTCTGGAGACATCTACCTCATCATTGTTGCCTTCGCCTTCAGCTTCATCGCCTTCCTCAACTTCTTCATTGTCTTTTTCTTTAGGCGTGTCCTCATAATCAACAAAGTCAGGAAGAAGGCAAGGAGGAATGCCCATTTTCTCTTGCAAATCGACCATATAACTTACGATTGACAGTGGCAAGAGATAGTTTGGTTTTAGGTTTTGGTTGAGGATGAGGGACTAGTAAACTGCCTTCTTCAATGATGAGCCTCTTCCTTTTAAAGGCTTGAGATGTCTCCATCTTCTTAGCCCCAAAGGCACCTAGGGTATATGCATATGTATCTGGGTGTATGGCTTTGGCATTTATTAAGTAGGTGAGGTCAAGGAAGTTTTGAGAAGGGAGGAGTTTCTTAGTGAGGAATTTTTCATGCTCCTCATCAAAATCTCCAACAAAGCAGTAAATTATTGTTACATGTGATGGAAGAAGGAATTGGGTTTTTAGTTTAGTGCTCATATGGATCAATTGATCCATAAGATACCGATCGATTTAGACAGGTTTGTTTTTGACAAGGCAAAAAAGAAACGCTAAAACCTTTTGAGACACTTTCTTGTTACCATCACCTCTAGCATTGACAAAAAAGTTGATGATACGATGGATTATCCAAAGGGGTAGGGGTTTTATGTATTTGGCTAGGGAAGTTTTTGGGTCATGTTTAGTTTCGATTGAAATTTCAAATCAAAACTCAGAATAGATTACATCAAGAGCAAAGATAATGAAAGGGATATGTTCTTCAACTTGAAGGATAGAGAGGATGGATAATTATTCAAAAGTAATAAAGTATGGATCCCCAATAGTGCGAAATATTAACCTGTATTAGTCAGCTAGTGATTCTGTTTTGCAACTTAGTTGGGCCGTACACATGAATTCCCTAACGACTTCTTTATAATTGGGTTCATCCCGAAACATGAACTCATTCCAGCTTAAATTTGATAGGAATGCACGTATTTTTATGTTGATTCCAAGAGTCTCCAACATAAATGTAAAAGGGGTTTTGTTGGAAGGATGATTTTTAAAGAATTTGCTTTGAAGCCCTCCTTCTCCTCATTTGTGATGCCCTTCATTAGATGAAGTGCTGGAGGTGCAGATGGTTGAGCCACAGCCTTGCCCTTTTCTACCTCTGGAAATTTTTTTGGGAACCATGTTAGAAGGTAGAAAGATTTTAAAAATTTAGAGAGTCTGGAAAGATAGAATTGATTTTGAGTAGGATGAAGTCATAAGAATCACCATTTATAGGGTTTATATAGCCATTTGAAGGGTGTGAAAATGGCTAAAAAAGGCTAGAATTGGAGTGATGAAGAGTTGGAAATGGTTGGCAGTCAAATCACTTAATTATGTGTCAGTTACTAGAATTCGAGACCGCTAAATACATAGTCATGATCGCTAATTTTGAAAAAATTGAGTAACGGATAAAAAATCCTTGGGAATTAGCGTGCCCAATCATCATAATTTTGAAAATTTGATTGAATTCGCGGTGGAGAGTAAAAGTCATGACCACAAATTGACGTTTGTCAGCCAAATGAGATGAACCTTTAATTCACGACCGAGAGTCAAAGATAGCGATCACGAATTATAAGGCAAGAAAGATAATGATGAAAAAGTAAGATTTGACAATTCAAGTGATGATCCACATTAATATATTAATGCTTAACGTATGCAATTTGATATAGAAATGCACAATCGCAATTAAAATAATACATTCAATGATTAATATCACATACAACCAATACACATAACAATCAAACAAAATATCAAACTTTTCACTTTAGGGAGCTTCCATCAAGCATCCCCAATTATCTCTTAATGAAGTTTAACCTTTCTTCATTTAGAGGTTTAGTGAAAATATCTGCAAGTTGATGAGTTATGTTTATAAATTCTAACACAACATCACCATTTTGGACATGATCTCTAAGAAAGTGATGTCTAATATCTATGTATTTGCTCATAAAGTATTGGATGGGATTCTTAGAGAGATTAATCGCACCAGTGTTGTCACATTTGATAAGAATGTGATCAACATCTTGGCCATAGTCCTTTAATTATTGTTTCATCCATAACACTTAGATGCAATAATAACCCGCAGCCACATACTCAGCTTCGGCGGTGGATAAGGCAACTGAAACTTGATTCTTGCTAAACCAAGACACTAAGCATTCTCCTATAAATTGGCAAGTTCCAGAAGTACTCTTTCTATCTAAAAGACTACCAACATAATCTGCATCTGAGTAGCCTATGAGACTAAAAGATGACTCTTTAGGATACCATAGAACTAAGTGTAAGGTGTCATGCAAATATTTAAAAATCCTTTTGAAAGCATTTAAATGTGATTCCTTGGGACAGGACTGAAATCTAGCATACATACATACACTAAAGATAATGTCAAGTCTAGAACCAATCATACCTCTATATCTCTTTCATCAACTGTCTTACTCGATTCATCTTTGTCCAATTTGATGGTACCACTCATGGGTGTTTTTGCTACATTGCATCCTTTCATGTCAAACTTTTTGAGTATGTCCTTGGTGTATTTGGCTTGGTTAATGAAGATCCCTTCTTTGGCTTGCTTAATTTATAGACCAAGAAAAAACTCGAGCTCTCCCATCATGCTCATTTAAAATTCCCTAGTCATACACTTACCAAAATCCTCACAAAGAGATTCAATAGTAGCACCAAAAATGATATCATTAACATAAATTTATACTATAAGTACATCATGTTTGTGCCTTTTTATAAATAAGGTAGTGTCCACCTTTCCCCTTTTCAAAATCATTTTTCAAAAGAAATGAACTAAGTCTTTCATACCAAGATCTTGGAGATTGTTTCAACCCATATAAGGCTCTATTCAATTTAAAAACATAATTTCGAAAACTATATGATTCAAAATCAAAGGTTGTTCAACATAAACTTCCTCCTCAATAATTTCATTTCGAAAAGTACTTTTAACATCCATTTGAAAGTGTTTAAAATTCATATGACATGCAAAGGCTAAAAGAATCCTAATGGCCTCCAACCTTGCAAGGGAGGGAAAAAGTTTCATCATAGTCTATCCATTCCTTTTGATTGTAACCCTTAGCAATAATTTTAGCTTTATTCCTAGTGATGAAACCTTGCTCATCTAACTTCTTCCTAAACACCCATTTGCAACCTATAATTAGGTGTTCCTTAGGCCTAGGGACAAGTTCTCATACCTCGTTTCTCTCAAATTGATTGAGTTCCTCTTATATAGCAATCACCCAACTTTCATCATCAAGAACCACATCAATTGATATTAGCTCAAATTGAGAAACAAAGGCAAGGATATTATCTAAAAGATTAAATTGAGATCTAGTACTTACACACCCTTTGAGGTATCACCAATAATTAAGTCTTTGGGGTGATGCTTGAAGAATCTCCAATCCTTAGGCAGATCTTGACTTAGTAATGCTTCTTGTTTATGTTATGATTTCTTATCTACTCTTAATGATTCACCTTTCTCTTTGTCATCATTTTCCTCTCTTGTAGTGTGCCCCAATTCCAGTTTTTCTAGGTCACCTACAAGATCATCAACAAAACAACCTTTTCTAAGATCAAGTTTACTAGATTCATAAAAAATAACATCTATAGACTCATTAAAAATCATAAAACTTTTGTTAAAGACTCTATAGGCCTTGTTACAGGTGGAATAACCTAAGAATATCCCTTCATTAGTTTGAGTTAAATTTCTAAAGATTATCCTTGGTGTTTACTATATAACACTTACATCCAAATACTTTTAGGTATGATATCTTGGGTTTTCTACCATTCCACAGCTCACAAGATGTTTAATTGAGAATGGGTCATTTGAAAACTCTATTTACAATATAACACAAAGTATTAATGGCTTCGGCCTAAAAGTAATTTAGTAAAGAATACTCATTGAGCATAGTTCTAGCCATTTCCACTAGTGTTCTATTTTTCCTCTCTACAACACCATTTTGTTGTGGTGTTCTAGGGGCTGAAAAATTGTGGAAAATTCCATTCTCCGAACAATTAGATTCAAAAGCTTCATTTTGAAATTCCTTTTCATGTTCACATCTTATGGAAGAAATGAAGTAACCCTTTTCATTTTGAGTTCTTTTTGCAAAACTTTTGAAAGCTTCAAATGTATCATACTTACGAGTTAGAAAGGATACCCAAGTAAACTTAGAGTAATCATCAACTAGGACTAGTGCATAATGTTTTCCACCTAAGCTAACACTCCTAGTAGATCCTATCAAGTCCATATGAATTAGTTGAAGGGTCTAGATGAACTTACAATATTTTTCGCATCGAAGGAGGCTTGATGTTGCTTCCCCACTTGGAAAAGACCATCTGTGTTGTCTTTTGAGAAACTTAGCTTAGGAAGACCTTCCACTAGCTTTCCTTTAGATAAGCTTTGTAAGAGCTCTATGCTAGCATGTCTAAGTCTTCTATGCCATAGCCAAGCTTCATTACTAAGAGACATAAGACACATAAAAGATTGGTTAGCCAAATTTTCTAAGTCAATTGAGTAGGTAATGCATTTCCTTTCACCCTTTAAAATAACCCTTTTATCCACTAATGTGGTAACTCGGCATTCTTTAGCGTCAAAGGTGACTTGATTACCCTTATCACACAATTGACTTACACTTAACAAATTTTATTGCAAGCCATCAACTAACAAAATATCATTAATTAAAGAGCAACCATTCTTACTAATGGTTTCAATGCCAATTATCTTACCCTTGGCATTATTACCAAATGTGACATTACCACCTTCTTTTACTTTCAAAACCATGAATAGCTTCATCTTTCCAACATGTGCTTTGAGCATCCACTATCCACATGCTAATCATTTGATTCACTGGTGGCTGCCAAACATCCCTACACAACATAAATAAATCATTTCTTCTTTGGTATCCAAGCATACTTAGGGGGTTAGGTATTAAAGGGTCCTCCAATTTGAGGTGAGCCTTCCTAATGTAACAATAAATATTAATATGTCTATATCTCATGCAATAATGACATTGGAGTTTAGACTTGTGAGTCTTTCTCTTATGCACATTCTTAGTATAAGGAGGAGGTCTTCTCATACTTTGGTTATATGTGTGAGAACATGAGTATGCATGTATGGGTGTAGATGTGAATTTTTTATATGTGTTGAAATTAACATGTTCCTTATTATACATATAAGCATGATTGCCTTTACTAAAAGGAGGCTTTGAGCCATGTTGTGTTTTCCCTTTGCCCTTAAGCATTAAGGGTTCAGTGCTTTAGGCACTTTTCTTACCAACAACCTCATTGCTTGAAGTTTGAGATGTTGAAGCTCTAATGAACTTAGTGAGTGTAGATGTAGAGGTTAAGGCTTGATTGAAACCTAGACCATGCCTAATCAAGGGAGTCCTTTATGATACTATGAGTGTATCCAAAGCTTCCTTACCCTTATGAAATTTAGAGATAGAGCTTCTAAGCTCAATTGACTTCTCCCTTTAGTAAGTCCCTCTCTTTTCTTGATGAAGATGATTTAGAAAGATTTTCCATAGCCTTTTTGAGTTCTTCATTTAAAGCTCTCAATTCATTCACAAGATTAATGAAGGATTTGAAATCACCCTCTAATTTTGAACATTTCTTCTTGTAAGATTTCATTTGTGACTTATACTTGTCACATCTCATAGTGAGAGCTTCTAGAAGCTCTTCATCTACATCATCTAAATTATCATACTCTGAATGAAAATGAGATGAAGTGCTTACCTCATTAAGAGAGTCTTCTAGAGCCATGAAACATATGTCGGCAATCTCTTCATCCTCATCATCCTCACTTGAGCTATCATCCTAAGTGGCTTCGAAGCATTTCCTCTTCTCTTTGTCCCTTTTCTTCTTCTTCTTCTTTAGCATGGGACAATCATATTTAATGTGGCTTTACTTACCATACTCATAACAAGTGACTTTGATTGATCTCTTTTTAGGATTAGGAGTAGCTTTCTTAAAGTTTCTTCTTTCCTTTCTTCTTCTAATAACCTCCTTGGTCCTTCTAGAGAGCATTGTTAGTTCCTTTTCCTCCTTGTCACTTTCTTCTTCACTTGAACTAACCTCCACTTCTTTCTCCTTAGAAGTGGACTTGAGTGCTAAGGTTTTCTTTTCATATTTTTAAGATTTTTCTCCTTGCCCCTCATTTTCTTCATCTCCTCACCTTTTTTTAAGACTAACTCATAAGTTAAGAGTTTGTCTATTAAGACATCCATTAGCACCTTTCATATTTCTAAATTGGATTCTTGGATACTGCACACTCTAGCACCAAACTTCTCAAGAGGCAAAGACTTTAACATTTTGGAGTTTACCTCATGATTTGTGAGAATCCCACCAAACTTCTTCATGTTGATGATGATTGCTAGGAGTCTATTAGTCAAATCAGTGATGCTCTCATCCTCCTTCATCATAAACAAGTCTCACTTCGTCATATACATCTCTAGCCAGCTGTATTTCACCAAGGTGGTGCCTTTGTGATAGTTCTCCAATGCTTTCCATATCTCATGGGTTGTTTGACAATGTTCTACTCTTGCAATCTCTTCTCTTGAGAGAGAGCCTAGAAGAACTACCATGGCTCTCTTGTTCTTTCCATTTGATCTTTTATGTGCTTCAACCCAATCTTCTCTATGAATGAGTTATTCACTCCCATCCACCACTTTGGTGGGTGGCTTCCATTCTTTAACCACAACATCCCAAAGATCCACTACATCCTTATCAAGATATATCTTCATCCTATACATCCAATAAGTATAGTCAGCTCCATCAAAGTAAGGCTTAAGTTATGAGTGGATTCCTTCTTGTGTCATGATCTTTACTCACCCAATTAAGGTTTTTAAAGAGACTTGGCTCTGATACCACCTGTTGGCCTAGGTCACGAAGAAGGCGGTTGAATTGGTGCTTAAATTAAAAATTAAAAAGAGGGTTCATGCGTTTAAAAAGATGAGTAGGAGAAGAAAGAAATTGATAAAAGTGTTTATAGTGGTTCGGGTCCTAACTAACCTTACGTCCACTCCCGAATTCTCTACAATTGGGTGTTTCACTAAACTCAATAGGTGTTTCCAAGCTCACACCAAACTTTTACAACTTGTGTTTTCTAGGTTTATACAAAAACCTCTTACAAGTGTTTTCAAGGCTCATACTAAAACCTCTCATAAGTGTTTTCAAGGCTCACACTAAAACCTCCCACAAGTGTTTCCAAGCCTCAACTAAAACCTCTTACAATGGTGTTTATTGCTTACACCTAACAATCACAAAAGCATAAATGAGAATTGAAAGAAAGAGTAATAAATTAGCAAGAGTATGGTTATAAATAAATGAATTCTCTTACTATTTCATCTGTTTAGTGGAGTATTCATAGCTCATATCCATCAAAGAGATATTGGTCTAAAACTATCAACAAATCTCCAAGATGTGCTAGGCAGATTTAGCATTAAATACTTGTCAGGTTGCAGTCGCAGTCGCTACTACTTTTTTGCAGTCACGAATTTTCAATTTTCATTTAGGAGCCAAAAATTTCAGCGAAAAACCTCATTTGTGTCTAACGGCTCGTCCATATGTTAGCTTTTTGATAGTCATCGAGGAAAATATAGTCATCATGTTATAACCACTCTCAAAAGTCGCGGTCAAGAGACAACAATGCCTTGGGCATGACTGAGACCACGAAATCCTCTATTTGAAGATGAAACTTTAACTCTTCAAGTCGCGGTAGCTACTAAATTTTTGCCTTCATGATTTTTTATCTTTGAACAGACACCTGGGACATTTGGCATGTTATAGTTGGGGCTTTGGTTCCCTTCTTTGTTACTATGAAAGTTGCAGTCGAGACTCAGATGTGACACTCACCACAAATTCATATGTGACTAAGGCTTAGCAATCTTTGTCTAGCCCGCTACAGCGAGATAGCCCGCAATTTCCTTTATCCTAGCTTCATCTTTTCTTGTGATTGATTCGCGGTCGCGATTAACCATACACACACAGCGAATTACAGTGATCTTTACAAGGTTGGAGATTTTGAACTTCATCTAACTTCTAATGAAAAAATCTAACTTATAATCTGCAAAAGAACATATAATGAAAGTATTAGAATTGATGAATATCTACTGTCAAGATTAAAAGAGGTTCATGACTTAGGTTAAATCAACCTAGTCCAACGGTATACAACTAAATGTAGTGATCATATTTACTATCTAGTTTTTCCATTCTAAGAATTTAGAAACATTTACACAGGCTCCTGGAAATACCTATACCATAATTCTAGCTATCAATCATAGATTAAGTGTGTGCCTCCATATTTTCAAATCTAATGCAAAAAGAATTTTGTTTGAAAAGAGGAAAGTCTACGGCTAAAAGTAGTGATAGTATGCACTATCTAGTTTTTCCATTTTGAATATTTAAAAATATTTATTTAGGTGTTGGGATCACTCTACACCATAATTCTTGCAATCAATTATAGATTATGTATGTGGCTCCATGTTTTCGAAATCAATATTGTATGAATTTCAATTGAAAATAGGACAGTCTACGGCTAAAAGTAGTGATCGTATGCACTATTTAGTTTTTACATTCTGAGCATTTCAAAACATTTATACTAGTGTCTGGGACCACCCTATGTCATAATTTTAGCAATCAATCATAGATTTTGTGTGTGGCTCTATATTTTCAAAACCACTGCAGTATGAATTCTAAACAAAAAAAAAGGATAATCTACAACTAAATTATATGCACTGTCTAATTTTTCCATTCTGAATATTTAGAAATATTTATAGAGGTTTCTAGGATCATCCTAAATTTTAATTCTTATGATTAATCACAAATTATGTGTGTGGCTCTATATTTTAAAACTAGTGCAGTGCAAATTTCTACGAAAGGAGTATAATCTATGATTAAAAATAGTGATAGTATTCACTATCTCGTTTTTCTATTTTTAGTATTTAAAAATATTTATACATGTGTTCAGGATCTCCATGTATCATAATTTTGGCATTCAATCATAGATTATATATGTGACTCCATATTTCAAAATCTAGTGCAATACGAATTTCGATCGAAAAGAGGATAGCATGTGGCTAAAAATAGTGATCATATGTACTATCTCATTTTTCCATTTCAAGCATTTATAAACATTCATATTAGTGTCTGGGATCATTGTGTATCATAATTCTTGCAATCAATCACAAATTATATGTGTTCCTCAATATTTTAAATCTAATGCAACATGAATTTCAATCGAACAGAGGATAGTCTACAGCTAAAAATAGTGTTCAAATGCACTGTCTAATTTTTCCATTTTGAGTATTTAGAAACATTGATATAAGTGTTTGGCATCACCCTGTATCATAATTATAGAAATCAATAAGAGATTATGTGTGTGGCTCCATATTTTGAAAACCAGTGCAGTACGAATTTTGATAAAAAAGAAGATAATCTATGGCTAAAAATAGTGATCGTATGCATTACCTCATTTTGCCATTTTATGCATTTAAAAATATTTATACAGGAACCTCTAATCACCCAACATCATAATTATTGCAATCAATCACAGATTTTATGTGTGGCTCCATATTTTAAAAACTAGTGTACTACGAATTTCAATCGAAAAGAGGAAACTCTACAGCCAGAAGTTGTAATTGTATACACTATCTAGTTTTTCCATTCTGAGCATTTATAAGGTACCTAAGATGACCTTGTATCATAAATCATAGATTATGAGCATGGCTACATATTTTTTGTTGGCCTAGTGCACCAAAAAGGGGGTTGAATTTGTGGAAGATTAAAAATTTAAGAGAAGGTTTAGGTGTTTAGAAAGTTAAGAAGGAAACGAATACAAGATATTTATAGTGGTTCGGGTGTAAAAAAAACCTACATCCACTCCCCATTTCTTCATAATTAGGTATTCCACTCAACTAAACTGGTGTTTTCAAGCTCACACCTAACTTATATAATTTGTGTTTTATGGCTCACATACAACCCTTACAATTAGTGTTTTTAGGCTCACACATAACCTATCATAAGTGTTTTGGATGGGCTTACACTTTAAACTCTTACAAGTGGTTTAGATAGGCTCACACTTCAATCTCTTACAAAGGTGCTTATTGTTAACACTAAACAACCAATAAAATATAAAAAACAAGAAGAATAAGTAGCAAATTAGCAAGAGTTTGGTTACAATTAATGAAATTCTCTTGCATTTACATCTGTTTAGTGGAGTATTTATAACCAACATCCACCAAAGAGATGTTACTCAAAAACTATCCCTAAATCTCCAAGTTATGCTAGGCAAATTTTGCATTAAATGTTTGTCAGACATAAGTTACGGTCATGACTGGCATTTCACAGTTGCAAATTGCTAATTTACACAGAGGAGCTGAAAATCACAGCAGAGAACCCCGTTATGTGTCTAACAGCTAGTCCACATGTCCTTCACCCATTGGTTGTCTAAGAAATATAGTCGTGTTTAACCAACCACTCAAAAGATACAGTCGTAATTGATCTTCCTCTTGGGCGACTGAGAACGTGAATTCCCCTGTTTGGTGAAGAGACAACACTTTCTTAAGTCACGATCGCAACATATGATTCACCCTCACAATTTTTTATAATCTAACTATTGCCTGGACACTTGGCGTGTTATAGTTGCATATTTGGTTTCATCCATTATTACTATTAAATTTGTGGTCGCAACATAGGATATGAATGCCACTGCAAATTCCTCTATGAATCAAACAAGTTTCCTTCAACTGAATCGCAGCAGATAATTCATCCGTGAATTTTTCTAGCCTATCTTCATCCATCCTTAAAGCAAGGTTGTTGTCCAAAATTAGGGGATACTGACCGCGAATTTGGATATTCTTTTTAAAGTTGGAGATTTTGACTTCCATCCAACTTTCAATGAAAATATATCTTATAAACTGCAAAACAACACTTAAATAAAACATTAAAACTAATCAATCTCCATTGTCAAGATCAAAAGAGGCTTGTGACTTAGGTTTGACCAACCTAGTCTAACAATCTCTCCCTTTTTTATTTTGACAACTTAGATTGATCTTAAAGAAAATCAAATGTTTTAGTTGTAAAGTTGGGATGGTCAATGATCAATTAATCAAGAAATCTTATTCAAGGATCAAATAATCAAAGAATAATTAAAAAATTCTAAGTTTGAAAAAGTAAAGCAGTTATTGTTCAATTTATGCTTTTCTTATGAACATTATTCTCTCCTAATGTTATTTTCTCCCCCTTTGGCATGATAAAAAAGAGGGTAAATTTAAAGAGAATGAATGAAGTGCATAAATTGAGATGAAGTGATCAAAAGTAGCAAATAAGTGTGTAAAAACTAATCATAACAATTGCAATCACATAATAGGAATCAATGAATTGCAAAACAAACACTTTTATTTATTTAATAGACTACGGGATCATAAACTTTACATCAAGAACATAACAAATAGAAAAAACAAATCCTAAAGATAATATAGAAGATGAGAGAACTATCATCGTCTCCAGAATCATCAATGTCTTCATTCACCCCTGCACTTTCAGCTTCATCACTCTCGTCAACCTCTTGGTCATCCTCCCCTTCAGGTGTGTCCTCCCAATCTTAAAAACTTGAAAGATGGTCGGGAGTAGCACCTATTTTCTCCTAAAGGTACACCAAATCACTACGTAAGTAGGAGAGGAGGAGAAATCATCTATTGATCATCCTCATCATCTTGTCAAGTTTTTGATTAATAGAGGCAAAAGTGATTTTAGCTTTGAGTTTAGGTTGGGAAGGTGTAATAGGTTGTACTCCCTCTTCAATGACTAGCCTTTTTTTTTTTAGAGGCATGGGATGTTTCCAATTTCTTTGCCCTAAAAGCACCCAATGTATAAGTATATAAATCAGGGTTTATGGCTTTAGCATTGATGAGATAAGGTAAGTCCAAAAAGTTATGGGATGGCTGGTATTTTTTGGTAAGGAACTTCTCATTTTCCTCATTAAGTGCACCTATATAACAGTAAATGGCAGTGACATGGGAGGTAAGAGGAAACTAACTTTTGGACTTGCTACTCATATGGATCAATTGATCCACAAAATAGCGGTCGATCTAAATTAGTTTGTTCTTAGTGAGGCAGAAGAGAAAAGCAAGGTCCTTTTGTGAAACCTGCTCATTACCATCACCTTTTACATTAACAAAGAAGGTGATGATGCGATGAAGGAGCCAGTTTAGGAGGGTTCGAATGTATTTGGCTAGGAAGGACATAAGATCTTGTTTGGTCTCAATGGAAATTTCAGACCAAAACTCTGAAAAGATGACATTAAAAGAGGAGATGATGAACGAAATATCATCCTCAACTTAAAGATTAAAAAGGTTTGAAATTTGTTCAAAGGTAATGAAAAAAGGATCCCAAAAGGCTTGAAATACTAACCCATAGTAGCCGACACAAGATTCCACTCTTCTACTCAATGCCATGGTACACATGAATTCTCGCACAATCTTTTCATAACCGGGCATATTGCAGAAAATGAACTCATTCCATCTCAAGTTTGAGAGAAATGTGTGGATCTTATCCTTGATGCCTAGGGATTTAAGGAGGAATGTAGAGGGGATTTTGTTAGGCTAGATAATCTTTAAGGAATTAGTCTCGTACCTATCCTTCTCCTCCTTAGTTACCCCTTTCATCATGTGTAGAGGAGGTTGTCTAGAAGGTTATGTTATTGTCTTGCCTTTTTCTGCTATTGAGGCATTCTTGGGGGTCATTATGAATGAGGGACTATTAGAAGATGTTTGAGAGTAAGGAAGAAGAGAGATTAAGGTTTATAGCAAGAATGAATAGAAACATTATTTTAAAGGTTTATATAGGCTAGGAAAGGGTGTGAAAACGGCCATAAATAGTCAAAATTTCATTTAATGAGAGGTTAGAAATGGTTAGCAGCCAAATCATATAAATGTATAGCAGTTACTCAAATTCGCAATTGCGACCTGCAAGTCGTGATTACTAATTCTAAAATATCTAAGTAACGGATAAAATATCCTTGGGAAACGGCGCGTTCAACGGTCACACTTTAAGAATTTGAACAAATTCGTTATGAGGAACTAAAATAACGATTATGATTTGATGGTTGATAGCTAAATGATGAGTGCCTATAAATCGCTATCGTGAATCAAGGAATGGCGATCATGAATTTAAGGCAAAAAAGATAACTACGAAAGGATAAGACTTGACTTTCTAAACTGTGATCCACTTAATATATTGATGCCTAATTCTTGCATATTGGCATAGAGAGGCACAATTGCACACAGAATCAAGTCCTTTGAAGAGATAAATATCACATACATCATACACATAACAATCATTCTATAAGGAATAATGCAACATACAAAAAGCATTCTAGAAAGATCCATATTTCACTTCAAGAAGGTTCTATCAAGTATTTTCAACTCTCTCTTAATGAAGTTCATCTTTTCTTCATTAAGAGGTTTTATGAAAATATCTGCAAGTTGATGATTAGTGCCTATGAATTCTAACATAACATCACCATTTTGAACATGATTTTTAAGAAAATGATGCCTAATGTCTATATGTGTTCTCCTAGAGTGTTGGATGGGATTCTTTGAAAGATTTATTACATTAATGTTATCATATTTGATGGGAATGTGATCAAGAACTTTACAACAATCCTTTAATTATTGTTTCATCCAAAGGACCTAGGTGTAACAATAACCCACAGTTATATATTATGTTTCGACTGTGGATAAGGCAACCAAAACTTGTTTTTTACTAAACCAAGACACTAAACACTCTCTGATGAATTAGTAAGTTATAGAAGTGCTCTTTTTATCTAGAAGAGTACCAGCATAATCCACATTCGAATAACCTATGAGGTTAAATGAAGAATCTCTAGGATACCATAAACTTAGATGTAATGTGCCATGTAAATATTTGAAAATACTTTTAACAGCATTCAAATGAGATTCTTTAGCACAAGATCCCTTCTTTGGTTAATGAAGATCTCTTCTTTGGTTTGCTTAATTTATAGACAAAGGAAAAACTTAAGCTCTCCCATCATGCTCATTTTAAATTCCTTAGTAATACACTTAGGAAAATCCTTACAAAAAGATTCATTAGTAGCACTAAAAATGATATCATCAACATAAATTTGCATTATTAATGTATCATGATTATGCCTTTTGATAAATAATGTTATGTTAACCTTCCCATTTTCAAAATTATTTTGCAAAAAAAAAAGAACTAAGCCCTTCATGCCAAGCTCTTAGAGCTTGTTTCAAACCACACAAGACTCTATTCGATTTAAAAACATGTTTGGAAAAATATATGATTCAAAACTAGGATGTTGTTCAACATAAACTTCCTCCTCAATGACATCATTTAATAAAGCACTTTTGACATCCATTTGAAATAGTTTGAAATTCATGTGGCACGCATATGCAAAAAGAATCCTAATAGCCTCTAATCTTGCTATGGGGGCAAAGGTTTTATCATAGTCAATTCCTTCCTCTTGGTTGTAACCTTTAGCAACCAATCTAGCCTTAGTTCTAGTAATAAATCATTGTTCATCTAACTTATTCCTAAACATCCATTTGTACCCTACAATTAGGTGATCCTTAGGCCTAGGAATAAGTCCCCACACATTATTTCTCTCAAATTGGTTGAGTTCCTCTTGCATAGAAATCACCTAACTCGTATCATTAAGAGCCTCATCAATAGATTTTGGCTCAAATTTAGAAACAAAAGCAAGATTATAATCTAGTATTTACACCCTTGAAAGTATTACCAATAATTAGGTCTCCTGGAGTGATGCTTCAACAATCTCCAATCCTTGGGAAAATCTTGGTTTGGTGATTCTACTTATTTACATTAAGGTTCCTTATCTTCTCTTGATGATTTGCTCTCATTATGATCCTTATCCACCTCTCTTGTAGTATGATCCAAATCTAATTTCTCAAAATCACCTACAAGATCATCAATAAAAGAACATTTCCTAAGATCAACCTTACTAGATTCATTAAACATAACATTCATGGGCTCTTCAACAACCATTGAACTCTTATTAAAAACCTATAGGCTTTGCTAGTGATGGAATAACCTAAGAAAATGCCTTTATTAGTTTTTTAATCAAATTTTCCAAGATTATACTTGGAATTCAAGATGTAGCACTTACATCCAAATACTTTTAGGTATGACAATTTAGGCTTTCTATAATTCTAAAGCTCATAAGAAGTTTTATTAGGAATGGATCATTTGAAAACTCGATTCGCAATATAACACAAATTATTGATAGCTTCAGCCTAAAAGTAATTTGGCAATAGATACTCATTGAGCATAGTTCTAGCCATCTCTACTAGTGTCCTATTTTTCCTCTCTACAACACCTTTTTGTTGTGGTGTTCTAGGAGTTGAAAAGTAATGAAAAATCTCATTCTCTATGCAATAAGATTCAAAAGATTCATTTTGAAATTTTTTTTCATGGTCACTTCTTATAGAAGAATTGAAGTAACCCTTTTCATTTTGAATCCTTTTTCTAAAACTTTTAAAAGCATCAAAAGTATCATGCTTATGAGCTAAAATGAATATCCAAGTAAACCTAAAGTAGTCAACAACTAGGACAAGTGCATAATGTTTTTCACCTAAACTAGCACTTCTAGTAGGTCCTATCAAGTCCATATGAATTAACTGAATAGGTCTAGATGTACTTCCAATATTCTTTTCTTTGAAGGAAGATTGATATTGTTTTTCCATTTGGCAAGGACCACAAGTCTTGTCTCTAGAAAACTTTAGCTTGGTAAGACCTTCCACAAGCTTTCCTTTGAACAAGCTTTCCTTTGAACAAGCTTTGTAAGAGCTCCATGCTAGCATGTCTAAGTCTTCTATGCCAAAGCTAAGCTTCATTGCTAAAAGACATAAGACATTTAAAGGATTGGTGAGTCAAATTGTCTAAGTCAATTAGATAGGTATAGCCCTTCCTTTCACCCTTGAAGACTACCTTTTTATCCACTAAGGTGGTAACTCGACATTCTCTACGGTCAAAGGTGACTTTATTAACCATATCACATAATTGACTTACACTAAACAAATTATGTTGCAAACCATCCACAAGTAAAACGTCATTAATAAGAGAATAACCATGCTTACCAATGGTGGCAATGCCAATTACCTTACCCTTGGCATTATTTCTAAATATGACATTGCCACCCTCCTTTTCCTTTAGGGCTATGAAAAGTTTTTTATTGCCCGTCATATGCTTTGAGCATCCGCTATCCACATGCCAATCATTTATTTCATAGGTGGCTGTCAAAAAATCCTATAAAACACAAGTAAATCATTTTGCTTTGATACCTTAACATACTTAGGTCCTAGAGGGTTAGTTTGGAAAGACCCTTCAACTTGAGGTGTGCCTTCCTAACATAACAATGAATGCTTATGTGACCAAATCTCATGTAATAGTGGCATTGGAGTCTACACTTATGAGTTTTTCTAATATACATTGCCTTGGTATGAGTTTTTTCTCATACTAACATGATGTGAATGTGAACAAGTGCATGAATGAATAGGTGCAGAAGTAAATTTTCATTATGTGTTTGAGTGAGCATGCTTTTTAGTGTA
Source organism: Omphalea diandra (assembly GCA_949677035.1). NCBI lineage: Eukaryota > Viridiplantae > Streptophyta > Magnoliopsida > Malpighiales > Euphorbiaceae > Omphalea > Omphalea diandra. The sequence continues at coordinate 16,087 of CATIWR010241094.1, read as the reverse complement.
AATGTATGCATGATTGGCCTTTCTAGAAATAAGCCTTGAGCCTTCTTGCATCTTTCCTTTGCCTTTAGGCAATGGTGGTTTAGTGCTTTGAGCATTTTTCTTTCCAACCACCTCAATACTTAATTTTTGAGGTGTTGAGGCTCTAATGAATGTTGTTAGTTAAGGTGTAGAAGAAGAGGCTCCATTAAAGCCTAGACCATGCCAAACTGAGGGAGGTAATTGTGATACAATAAGTGTATCCAAAGCTTCATTACCCTTGTGGAACCTAGAAATAGAGTTTCTAAGCTCAATGACTTCACCCTTCAAGGATTCATTCTCTTTTCTTAATAAGGTTAAGGATGAAGATGACTTGGATGTACTCTTTATAAACTTCTTGAGTTCCTCAATTGAAGCCCTTAATTCACTTACATGACAATTTAAGAATTTAAACTCATCTTCTAATTTAGTACATTTTTGCTTGTAAGTTTTTCACTTGTGACTTATATTTGTCACACTTCATGGTGAGAGCTTCTAAAAGCTCATCATCTAACTCATCAAATTCATAGTAAGAGCGAAGTGAAGTGCTTACCCCATTTGATGAATCCTCTTAAGCCATAAAGCATAGGTTTGCAACCTCTTCCTCTTCATCTTCTTCACTTAAACTATCATCCTAAGTGGCTTTGAAGCTTTTCCTTTTCTCTTTGTCCCCTTTCTTCTTCTTCTTTCATTTGGGGCAGTCGTATTTGATGTGGTTTTGCATGTCACATTCATAGCAAGTGACATCACTCAATCTTTCCTAGGGAGTTGGAGTTGATTTCTTAAAGCTTTTTCTTTCCTTTCTTCTTCTAAATAGCTCTTTAGTTCTTCTTGAAAGTATTGTTAGCTCCTCCTCCTCTTTGTCACTTTCCTCTCCACGTGAGTCCACTTCAACTTCCTTTTCCTTTGATGAAGACTTGAGAACCAAGGTCCTCATTTATGGTTTCCCTGATTTCTCTCCATGACCTCTCATTTTCTTTATTTCTTCATCCTTTTTCAACGTTAACTCATGAGTTAAGAGTTTGCCTATTAGTACATCCGTTGGCACCTTCCTTATCTCTGGATTAGACTCTTGTTTACTACACACCCTTGCACTAAACTTTTCAAGACGTAAAGATTTTAGAATTTTTGAATTTACCTCCTGATTGGTGAGAACTTTCTTAAAATTCTTCATATTTGTGACGATTGCAAGGAGCCTATTTGTCATATCCGTGATGTTTTCTCTCTCCTTCATCATAAATAGTTCCCACTCCATCACATACATCTCAAGCCGGCTAGATTTCACTAAGGTAGTGCACTCATGGTAGTTCTTCAAGGCCTTCCAAATCCTATGAGCAGTAAGATAATGTTGGACCCTTTCAATTTCTTCTCTTGAAAGAAAACTTAGAAGGATTGTCATAGCTCTTTTGTTTCTATCATTAGATCTCCCATAAGCTTCAACCCACTCCTTTTAAGCGATCAATTCCTCACTTTCATCCACCACCATAGTAGGTGGCTTTCATTCCTTTGCAATAAAGTCCTAAAAGTCTACCACATCGTTGTCCAAGTAGATTTCCATCTTATACTTCTAATGAGCATAGTCTACACCATCCAAATATGGCTTGAAGCGAGTGTGGATTCCTTTTTATGCCATGATCTTTTCTCATGCAATTAAGCGTTGAAGTGAGACTTGGCTTTGATACCACTTATTGGCCTAATGCACCAAGAGGGAGGGTTGAATTGGTCGGAGATTAAAAATTTAAAAGAAGGTTAAAGTGTTTAAAGAGTTAATAGGGAGAAGAGAAAATAAATACAAGATGTTTATAGTGGTTCAGATATTAACAAATCCTATGTCCACTCCTCAATTCTTCACAATTAGGTATTCCACTTAACTAAATTTGTGCTTTCAAGCTCATACCTAACTTACACAATTTGTGTTTTATTGCTCACACACAACCCTTACAATTAGTGTTTTTAAGGTCACACACAATCTCTCATCAATGTTTTGGATAGGCTCACACTTCAACCTCTTACAAGTGCTTTGGATAGGCTTACACTTTAACCTCTTACAAGTGTTTTGGATAGGCTCACATTTCAACCTCTTACAAAGGTGTTTATTACTAACACCAAACAATCAATAACACATAAAGAAGAACAAGAAAAATGAGTAGCAAATTGATAAGAGTTTGGTTATAATTAATGAAAATATCTTGCATTTACATATGTATGGTAGAGTATTTATGGTCAACATTCACCAAAGAGATGTTACTTAAAAACTATCCATAAATCTCCAAATTGTGCTCAAAAGATTTTGCATTAAGTGCCTTTCAGACGGAAGTCGCGGTCGTGAATTTTCAATTTACACTGAGGAGCTAAAAATCACTGCAAAGAACCTTATTCTATGTCTAATGGCTAGTCCATGTGTCCTTTACCCATTAGTTATCCAAGAAACATAGTGTTGTATTCAAACAACCACTCAAAAGTCGCAATTACAATTGATCTTCCTCTTAAGTGTGATTGAGACCACAAATTCCTCTGTTTGGTGAGGAGGCAAAATTCATATGCGAATTCTTCTAGCCCAGCTCCATTTATCCTTAAAGCAACGTCGCAGTCGCGAATTAGGGGATACTAATCGCGAATTTGGATGTTCGTCTTAAAGTTAGAGATTTTGACTTGCATCCAACTTTTAATGAAAATAGATCTTATAAACTACAAAATAACACTTAAATAAAACATTAGAACTAATCAATCTCCATTGCCCAAATTAAAAGAGGCCTATGACTTAGGTTTGGACAACCTAGTTCAACATATTCAAATCTAGTGCAACATGAATTGCGATTGAAAGGAAGACTATCTACAGCTAAAAATATTGGTCTTATGCATTATCTCATTTTTTTCTTTTTGTGCATTTAGAAATAATTATACAAGAGTTTAGGATCACCATGTATCATAACTTCAATAATAAATCATAGGTTATGTCTGTGGCTTCATATTTTCAAAACTAGTGCGGTATGAATTTTGATCAAAAAGAGGATAGTCTATTACTAATAAGAGTGATCATATGCATTATTTAGTTTTTCCATTCTGAGTATTTAAAAACATTTACATAGGTGCCTAGGATCACCCTCTATCATAATTTTGTCAATCAATAACAAATTTTGTGCACAGCTTCATATTTTCAGATTTTGTGCGGTATGAATTTTGTTCAAAAAGCATATAGTCTACTTCTAAAAATATTGATTGTATGCACTATCTCATTTTTTCATTTTGAGCATTTAGAAAACATTTTATACAAGTTTCTGAGATTATCCTTTATCATTATTCTTGAAATCAATTATAGAATATTTGTGTGGCTTCATATTTTAAAAACTAGTGCAACATGAATTTTGATCTAAAAAAGGATAGTCTACAGCCAAAAATAGTGATGGTATCCATTGTCTAGTTTTTCTATTCTAAGCTATTTGAAACTTTTATACTAGTGTTTGGGATCACCCTATATCATAATTTTGACAATCAATTATAGGTTATATGTGTGGCTCCATATTTCAAAATCTAATGCAACAAGAATTTTGATCGATAAGAGGATAGTTTACGACTAAAAATAATAATCATATGCACTATCTCATTTTTCCATTTTAAGAATTTAGAAACATTTATACAGGTGTCTTGGATCACCCTGTATCATAACTCTGGTTATAAATCATAGATTATGTGTATGCCTTCATATTTCAAAACTAAAACAATACAAATTTTTATCCTAAAGAAGATAGTCTATGGTTAAAAGTATATATCATATGCATTATTTAGTTTTTCCATTCTTAGAATTTAAAAACATTTATATATGTGCCTAAGATGGCCTTGTATTATAATTTTGGCAATCAATAATAGATTATGTGTGTGGCTCGATAATATTAAAACCAATAATAATTCTAGTAATTAATCATAGATTATGTACGTGGTTCCATATTTCAAATTTGATGCAACATGAATTTCGATTAAAAAAAAAGATTGTATATGGCTAAAAATAGTGATTGTATGCACTGTATCGCTTTTTCATTCAGCTTATTTAAAAATATTTATATAGGTGTGTAGGATAGACCTATATCATAACTCTAACAATAAATCATAGATCATATGCATGGCTCCATAATCAATATCAATGCAGTATGAATGTTGATCAAAAAGATGCTAGTCTACAGCTAAAAGTAATGATTGTATGCACCTTCTAGTTTTTTTCATTCTGAGCAATTAGAAATAATCATACAGGTGTTTGGGATCCCCTTGTATTATAATTCTAGTAATCAATCACATATTATGTGCATGGCTCCATATTTTCAAAATAAGAGTGGTTAAATTTCGATCGAAAAAAAGATAGTCTATGGCTAAAAATAGTGTCATATGCACTATTTCTTTTTCTCATTCTGAGTATTTGGACACATTTATATTGGTATTTGGGATCATACTATATCATAATTCTGATAAACAATAACAAATTATATGCATGACTTCATATTTTCAAATTTAGTGCAACACAAATATTGATCGAAAAGAGGATAGTTTACGGCTAAAAATAGTGATCATCTATGCATTGTCCCATTTTTCTATTATGAGCAATTAGAAACATTTATACAGGTGTCAAGGATCACCTTGTACTATAATTCTTTTAATCAATTGCAGATTATATGTGTGGCTCCCTATTTTCAAATCTAGTGCAACAGGAATTTCAATAAAAAATAGGATAATCCATGGCTAAAAATAGTTACTATATTCATTGTCTCATTTTTTCATTGTGAGATATTAGAAACACTTATACTATTGTTTGAGATCAATATGTATCATAATTTTAACAATCAATCACAGATTATAAGTGTGGCTCTATATTTTCAAATTTGATGCAACATGAATTTCAATCGAAAAGATGATTGTCTATTTCTAAAATAGTGATCGTGTGCACTGTATCATTTTTCCATTCAACACATTTAGAAACATTTATATAGATGTTTAGGATCAACCTGTATCATAATTCTGGTAATCAATCATAAATCATATGCATGGCTCCATATTTTCAATACCAGCTTAGCATGAATTTCGACTGAAAAAAAGGATAGTCTATAGCTAAAAATAGTGATCATATACACTGTCTAGTTTTTCTATTCTAACCATTTAGAATTATTTATGCAGGTGTTTGGGATCCCCTGTATCATAAATGTGTAAGGCTTTATATTTTCAAAATCAGAGCAATTGAATTTCGATCGAAAAGAGTATAATCTATGGCTAAAAATAATGACCATATGCACTGTTTCGTTTTCCATTTTGAACATATCAAAGCATTTATATAGGTGTCCGGGATCACCTTGTATCATAATTCTAGTAAACAATCATAGATTATGTGTGTGCTTTATATTTTCTAATCTAGTGTAACACGAATATTGATCGAAAAAAGTATAGTCTATGGCTAAAAATAATGATCATATGCATTGTCGCATTTTCCCAGTCCAAGCAGGTGTCTAGGGTCATCTTGTATCATAATTCAGGCAACCAATCACATATTATGTGTGTGTCTCCATATTTTCAAAATCATTGTTGTACGAATTTCGATTGAAATGAGGATAGTCGATGACTAAAATTATTGATCATATGTATTATCTTATTTTTCCATTCCGAGCATTTAGAAACATTTAAATAGGTGTCTATGACCACCATGTACAATAATTTTACCAATCAATCACACACCATATGTGTGACTCCATATTTTCAAAGCTAGTGCGGTATGAATTTCGATCAAAAGGAGCACAGTCTAAGGCTAAAAATAGTGATGGTATACACTATCTTATTTCTTTATTATGAGTCTTTAGAAATAGTTATATAGGTGTCTAGGATCACTCTATATCATAATTTCAGCAATCAATCATAGATTTTATGCATGGCTCCATATTTTAAAAACTAATGCAGTATGAATTTTGATAGAAAATAAGGTAAAAATATTAATCGTATGCACTATCTCATTTCTATTTGAAAATATTTATGCAGGTTTATAGAATCTCCATGTATTATAATTTTGACAATAAATCACAGATTTTGTGTGTGGCTTTATATTCTTAAAACTTATGCTAATCGAATTTCAATCGAAAAAAGGATAGTTTATGGCCAAAAATAGTGATTGTATCCATTATCTTAGTTTTTCATTCTGAGCATTTAAACACATTTATACATTTGTTTGAGATCTCTTTATATCATAATTTTGGTAATCAATAATAGATTATATGTGTGACTCCATATTTTCAAAAGTAGAGGTACAAATTTCGATAAAAAAAGAAAATAGTTTATAGTTAAAAATTATGATTATATGTATTATCTCATTTTTTCATTTTAAACATTTATACATATATTTGGGATCATCTTGTATCATAATTATAATAACCAATCACATATTATAGGCATGGCTCCATATTTTCAAAATCAATACGGTATAAATTTCAATTGAAATAAGGATAATCTATGTTTAAAATTAGTGATCCTATGCACTAGTTAAAATTAGTGATCCTATGCACTATCTTGTTTTTTCATTATGAGTTTTTATAAATATTTATATAGGTGTCTGTGATCACCTTGTATCATAATTCTAGCAATCAATCACCCCACTATGTGAGTGACTCCATATTTTCAAAGCCAGTGCGGTATGAATTTCGATCGAAAGGGGATAGTTTAAGGCTAAAAATAGTGATTGTATGCACTATCTCATTTCTTCATTCTGAGTGCTAAGAAATATTTATATAGATGTCTGAGATCACCTTGTATCAAAATTCTAGAAATCAATTACAGATTATGTGCATGGCTTTATATTTTGAAAATTAGTGCAACACGAATTTCAATTGAAAAGAGGATAAAAATATTAATCGTATGCATTGTCTCATTTCTATATTTTGAGTATTTAGAAATATTTATATAGGTTTCTAACATCACTTTACATTATAATTCTTATAATAAATCACAGATTTTGTGTGTGGCTCCATATTTTTAAAACTTGTGTAGATCGAATTTCAATTGAAAGAGGATAGTCTATGGCCAAAAATAGTGATCGTATCCACTATCTTGATTTTTAATTCTGAGCATTTAAAAACATTCATGCATTTTTTTTGGGATCTCCCTATATGATAATTTTGGCAATCAATCATACATTGTTTGCGTAGCTCCATATTTTCAAAAGTAGCAGCGTGAATTTCAATCGAAAAGAGAAAAGTCTATGGCTAAAAATTATTCTCTAATGTATTATCTCATTTTCCCATTATAAGCATTTAAAAACATTATACAGATGTCTAGGATCACCCTGTATCATAATTCTAGCAATCAATCACATATTATGAGTGTGGCTATAAATTTTCAAAACCAATGCAATACGAATTTGAATAGAAAAGAGGATCGTCTATGGCTAAAAATAATGATAGTATGCACCGTCTTAATTTTTCATTATGAACATTTAGAAACATTTATATAAGAGTCTGGGGTCACCTTGTATTAAAATTCTTATAATTAATCACAGTTTATATATGTGTCTTCATATTTTCAAAATCAGTGCGGAATGAATATCAGTTAAAAAAAGTTTAATCTGTGGCTAAAAATAGTGATTGTTTGCATTACTCATTTCTCCGTTTTGAGCATTTAGAAATTTTTATATAAGTGTATGGCATCACTCAGTATTATAATTCCTGCAATCAATCACAAATTTTATGCATGGCTACATATTTTTAAAACTATGCAATACAAATTTTCATCGAAAAGAGGATATTCTATGGCTAAAATTGTGACCGTAGGCACTGTCTTATTTTTCAATTCTAAGAATTTAGAAAAATTTATACAGGTGTCTGAGATCACCTTCTATCATAATTTTGGCAATCAATCACATATTATACACATGACATTATATTTTCAAATCTAGTATGGTACAAATTTCAATTGAAAAAGAAGATAGTCCATGGCTAAAAATATTGATGATATGCACTATCTTATTTTTTTCATTTTGAGCATTTAGAAACATTTATATAGTTGTCAAGGATCACCCTATATCATAGTTCTGGCAGTCAATCACAAATTATGTGCATGGCCCAATATTCTTAAATATAGTGTGGTATGAATTTTGATCAAGAAGAGAATAGTTTGTGGATAAAAATAGTGATCGTATGCACTGCATCATTTCTCCATTTGGATCATTTAGAAACACTTATACAGATTTCTAGCATTATTGAGTATTATAATCACAGATTTTATGTGTGGCTCCATATTTTTAAAATCATTCCAGTATGAATTTTGATTTAAAAGAGCATAGTCAATAACCAAAAATTGTGATTGCATACAACGTATTATTTTTTTCATTTTGAGCATTTAGAAATATTTATAGAAGTGTGTCGGATCACCCTATATCATAATTATGGCAATCAATCATGTATTATGTGTGTGGCTCCATATTTTCAAAACCAATGTGGTACAAATGTCAATCGAAAGGAGGATAATCCATGGCTAAAAATAGTGATTGTATGCATTATTTCATTTTTCCATTTCAAGTATTTAGAATCATTTATACAGGTGTCTAGGATTACTCTGCATCATAATTCTAGTAATCAATCACAGATTATGTGCATGATTTCATATTTTCAAAACTAGTACGGCACAAATTTTGATCAAAAAGAGGATAATCTATGGCTAAAAAAATAATCATATGCATTGTCTTGTTTTTCTATTTTGAGCATTTAAAAATATTTATATAAGTGTACGAGATCACTCTTTATCGTAATTCTTATAATCAATCACATATTATATGCATGGCGTCATATTTTAAAAATTAGTTCGATACGAATTTCGATTGAAAAGAGGACAATTTTTTGCCAAAAATAGTGATCATATGCACAACCTCATTTCTCTATTTTGAGCATTTAAAAACATTTATATAAGTGTCTAACACTACCCTGTATTATAATTTTGGCAATATATCATAGATTTTATGTGTAGCTTCATATTTTCAAAACCAATTTGATATGAATTTTGACTGCAAAAAGGATAATATATGGCCAAAAATAGTGATCATATACATTATCTTGTTTTGTCATTCTAAACATTTAGAAACATTTATACAGGTGTCTAGGATCACTTTGTATTTTAATTTTGACAATCAATCACATATTATGTGTGTGGGTCCATATTTTCAAAACCAATGCAATACAAATTTCATTCGAAAAAGGATAATCTATGGCTAAAAATAGCGATCGTATGCACTATCTCATTTTTTTATTCTAAGCATTTATATACATTAAAGCAAGTGGTTGGGATCACCCTATATCATAATCCTAGCAATCAATTATAGATTATGTATGTGGCCCCATATTTTCAAATCTAGTACGACATGAATTTTGATTTAGATAAGGATAGTCTATGGATACAAATAGTGATTGTATGCACTGTTTTGTTTCTCCATTTGAGTATTTAAAAATATTTATACTGGTGTCTGGTATCATCATTTATTACAATTCTAGCAATCAATCACATATTTTATGTGTGACTCCATATTTTTAAAATCAGTGCAATACAAATTTAATCGAAAAGAGGATAGTCTATGGCTAAAAATAGTTATCGTATGCATTATCTTATTTTTCAATTCTAAGCTATTGGAAATATTTATACAAGTGTCTAAGATCACCCTGTATCATAATTTTAGCAATTAATTACGCATTAGGTGTGGCTCCATATTTTCTAAACCAGCGCGGTACAAATTTCAATTGAAAGGAGTATAGTATTGGTATAAAAATAGTGAAAGTATGCACCATCTCGTTTCTCCATTTTGAGCATTTAAAAACATTTATATAGACGTTTGGGATTACCCTATATTATAATTTTGATAACAAATCATAGATTAAATGTGTGGCTTTTAAAATTAATTTGATACTAATTTTGATTGAAAAGAGAATAGTTATTATATGCACTATCTCATTTTTCCATTCTGAGCATTTAGAAACATTTATATTTGTGTCAAAGATCTATCTATATCATATTTCTGGCAATCAATCACTGATTATGTGCATAGCTCCATATTTTCAAAACTAGTGCGATACGAATTTCAATTGAAAAGAGAATAGTCCATGGCCAAAAATTGTGATCATGTGCACTATCTCATTTATTCATTTTGAACATTTAGAAATCTTTATATAGGTGTCTAGGATTAACATGTATTATAATTTTGGCAATCCATCACTAATTATATAGGAGGCTTCATATTTTAAAAACTAATGTGATACGAATTTCGATCGAAAAGAAGATGGTCTATAGTTAAAAATAGTAATTGTATGCACTATCTCATTTCTCCATTCTGAGCACTTAGAAACATTTATACATGTGTATGGGATCACTATGTATTATAATTCATGTAATCAATCATAGATTATATGTGTGACTCTATATTTTCAGAACCAGTGCGGTATAATTTCTAATCAAAAAGATGATAGTTTATGGCTAAAAATAGTTATTATATACACTATCTAATTTCTCTATTTTGAGCTTTTTCAAACATTTATACAGGTGTCTAGCATCACCATGTATTATAATTGTCACTATCAATCACAAATTTTGTTCGTGGCTCCATATTTTTAAAATTAGTACGACACAAATTTTGAGCAAAAAGAGGATAGTCTATGGCTAAAAATAGTAATCATATGTTTGATCTCATATCTTCATTTTGTGCATTTAGAAACATTTATATAAATGTTTGGGATCATCCTGTATCATGATTTTAGCAATCAATCACAAATTATATGTGTGACTTCATATTTTCAAAACTAATGTGGTACGAATTTTGATCGAAAAAAGGATAGTCAAGGTCTAAAAATAATGATCATATGCATTATCTTATTTTTCCATTATGAGCATTTAGAAACATTTACACAAGCATCTAAGATTACCTTATATCATCATTCTATCAATCAATCATATATTATATGTGTGGCTTCTTATTTTCAAAATTAGTGCGAAATAAATTTCAATCGAAAATAGGATAATCTATGGCTAAAAATTGTGACCATATGCATTATCTCATTTTTCCATTTTAAGCATTTAAAAAATTTATACTAGTGTCTAGGTTCATCCTATATCATAATTCTGACAATCAATTATAGATTATGTGCATGGCTATATATTTTCAAAACTAGTAAAGTATAAATTTTAGTCGAAAAGAGGATAGTATACAGTTAAAAATAATGATCATATAACTATCTTATTTCCTCATTCTGAACTTTTAGAAACATTTATACAAGCATCTAAGATAACCTGTATTATAATTCTGGCAATCAAACATAGATTATATGTGTAGCTCCATATTTTCAAAACTAGTGTGGCATGAATTTCTATCGAAGAGATGATAGTTTATGGCTAAAAATAGTGATCACATGCATTGTCTCATTTTTCCATTCTTAGCATTTAGAAATATTTATGTAAGTGTCTGGGATCACCTTGTATCATAATTGTGGCAATCAATCACAAATTATATGTGTGGCTCCATATTTTCAAAACTAGTATAGTATGAATTTTAATTAAAAAAGGATAGTCTACGGCTAAAAATTATGATCATATGCACTATCTCAATTTTCCTTTTGAACGTTTACAAAAATTTATATAGGTGTCTAGGATTACCTTGTATCATGATCAAAAAGAAGATAATTTATGACTAAATTATTTGATCTCATTTCTCCATATGTTTGATCTTATGGTTGCATATTTTCAAAACCAATGTGGTACGAATTTTGATCGAAAAGATGATAGTATATAGCTAAAAATAGTGATCATATGCACCATTTCGTTTCTCCATTCCTAGCCCTTAGAAATATTTATACAGGTCTCTAGGATACCCTGTATCATAATTCTTATAATCAATTATAAAATATGTGTGTGCCTCCATATTTTCAAAACCAGTGCAATATGAATTTTGATAAAAAAGAAGATAATTTATGACTAAAAATAGTGATTGTATACACTGCCTAATTTTTCTATTTTGAGCTTTTAGAAACATTTTAAAAGGTGTTTGACATCACCCTATATTATAATTATGGTAACAAATCATAAATTTTATGTGTGACTCCATATTTTCAAAACTAGTATGGTATGAATTTCAATCGAAAAGAGGATAGTTTATGGCTAAAAATAGTAATCAAATGCACTATCTTGTTTCTCCATTCTGAGCATTTAGAAACAATTATATGGGTGTCTGGGACCACCTTGTTTCATAATTCTGATAATCAATCCAAATTATGTGTATGGCTTCATATTTTCAAAATAAGTGCGCTACAAATTTTAATTGAAAAGAAGATAGTCAATGTCTAAAACTAGTGTTCATGTGCATTATCTCATTTTTCCATTCTGAGCATTTAGAAACATTTATATAGGCGTTTGGGATCATTGTATATTATAATTTTGGTAATCAATCATAGATTATGTGCATGACGCCATATTTTAAAAATTAGTGTGGTACAAATTTTGATCGAAAAGAGGATAGTTTAAGGCTAAATATTATGATCATATGTATTGTCTCATTTTTCCATTCTGAGCATTTAGAAACATGTGTGAAAAAGTGTCTAAAATCACCTTGTATCATAATTTTGGTAATCAATCACAGATTATGTGTGTGAAAATCCTCAACCAAATTCATATGCATTTTAATTATGATATATTTGCATATATGCATCACAAGACATAAGCATGAATACTTATGTCATTGCATTTGAGGCATTTGAATATGAATATGATGTTTGCATAGTTGCATGGCAAATTGTCATATATTGTATTCATATTATAATATCTTAAATAATGGTGTTTTGAAATTATTAAAAGTATAAGAGGCATATGGGAATTGATAGATGGATAGAGGTGATGAAGAAATGAAGAAGAGGGACTAAAAGAAGAAAATTTAACTTCTAACCAATAGTAACAAGTCATCATGATTTTGTCTTATTAAAATGGGTATACAAATTGAATTTATCTTCCTTTATGATCAAATTACAGAGGAAAAAAGATGTAAGGGTGTTGCAAAAGAAAGAGAAAGAAAGAAAAAAAAAAAAAAAAAAGAAAAAGAAGAAGAAGAAAGTAAGCTTTTCTAGTTTTAGCAAAAGAGGTAAGTGTTCTTATCATATGAAATTCCTTCCCCATAACATGTTAAACACGCATAATTATGGAGTAATTTTAAGTAAAGTTCATGTATAGAAGTTAAAGATTAAGAGAAATAAGAGCTTATTATATTGGTTTGATTGTCAGAACATATTATTGCACTCATAATTTGATAATATTAGAAGAGGAATTAGGAAACTGTAAAACATAAAATTTGTAAATTTATATCCCATATAAAAGCTTATATAATAGTTTTACTTAATTTGTTATGTAGGAAGAGATATTGTTTTTTTATTATAACTGATTATTATTCAAACCTGTTCAATTATTGATTTTGTTTTCTAAGAATTTTATGGGTCTAGAGTGGAAATTAGGTAAAGTACAAAGCATGAAAGTTGTTTTTTATATCTTATCTAAATGCCTATTGAACAATTTTGTCTAATATTTTGTGTGTTAACAGATATGATTCTTTGATCATGACTAATCCCTAACCTATTCATACCTACAAAGTTTGATATTAACTATTTCTTTTAAGGACCATAGAAGCTAAATTAAAGAATGGATGAAACATAAAAAAAAATGTTCATTTATATGTTAACTAATTGGCTATAAAGCAGTTTTTCAATTGGACTTCTACATTTTAAGATATGGCTAAGTTTATGGGACTATTTAGAGTATAATTGCACCCAAAATATAATTGCACCCAAAATAGGATAAATTCATAAAATTCACCATAAATTATATAGTATATATTTTGAGCTAAATTTTGGATATGTTGTACCCATATATATCTAGTTTAATAAAAAAAAAAGAATCGCGTCATTTCGATTTATGGAACTATAGTAATTATAGAAACAACCTCTAAAAGTCATGATATTTACTAGAGCACACATGCATAAAGAGGCAAAAATGTTACTTTATTACTATAGATTGATTAAGTGTACTAAAATAGGTCCTCAAGGCATTAAAGATAATATTGGGAATAAGTTTGGACCATCCACAACTTAATAGCTTAGAGATAAAGGTAAGTAAATAGCTAATGGTACTTAAATATGTGATTGGTTAAATGCTATGAACTTATACTTTTTAGGTTGAATTATTGTTTAATGAGATGATATTGATGAACATTTGGATGAAAGGATTGTTATATTCTTGAATTATTTATTCTTATGACATATTGATAAATTGTGGCTTGAGAATAAAAGTATATTGTGATATGATTTTCAAAGGTTGAAGGGTATTACTATTAGTCATTATATTGAAAGAATTTTGTTAGATTTATAAATGATTTTTTGAATGACTATTACTCGATATTATTTAAGGAAACAACAATATTTGATAGCTTGTGTGACAATAATATATTATAGTTTGTGTGACAATAACATTTGATAGTTTGTGTAGCAACAACATTTGATAGCGTGTATAGCAACAACATTTGATAGCCTATGTGGTAATAATATAAGATAGCATGTGTGGTAACAACATTTGATAGCTTGTGTGACAACAAAATATGATTTCTTGTATGGCAACAACATTTGACAACTTGTGTGGCAATGATATCCTACAACATGTATGGCAACAAAATACAATAACCTATATGGTAATAATATTTGATAGCACGTGTAGCATTAAAGATTAAAAATTCTTTATTTTGTGTATGAATGAGATGATACGTTATTTATATTTAAATTCTTGTTATGCAATTTGTGATTGAAGTATCATTTAGTGTTTACTTACTAAGTATGCAAACTCACTTCTTTACATTTAATTTTCTTTCAAGAAGACTAGATTAGAGATTGCATCCAATTTGTATTTTGAATTTGCAGTGTAGTAATTTGATAGAGTTGGGCCAATATGCAGTCTTTTAGTGTTTTGTTTTCTTAGTCGCGTATGTTTGTTGTGAATAGTTACTAAATTGTAATATAAGATATATAAAATTTTCAAAATAATGAAAAAGTGTCTTTTAATGATAATGAGATGTCACACTGTGCGAGACTCCATATTTTCAAAATCTGTGCATGAATTTTGATAAAAAAGAAGATAGTTTATGACTAAAAATAGTGATTGTATGCACTATCTCATTTCCTCTTTATGAACATTTAGAAACATTTATACTAGTATCTAGGATCATCCTATATCATAATTTTTGTAATCAATCATAGATTATGTGCATCACTCCATATTTTCAAAATCAGTGCGGTGCGAATTTCAATTGAAAAAATGATAGTATAGTCATCGTATGGCTAAAAACAATGAACCCTAAACCAATCCGTAACTTGAACCATTTGACTTGATAATGATATAAAAAAATTATTACTAATTATATAAAAGGTAGAATAATTAAAACAAAAAAAAATTTATTTAAAAAATATTTAGATTATTTAATTAAATTCAATTTTAATTTTAATTTTAATTTGCTTGAAAATATATTAAAAATTTATATTTTAATAAATTTACTAATTTTGCTATGTTTTTTTCATGTGCGTAAGTTATCATTTCTTATTTATTATGAGAAATTACTTAGTAAGAATACAAATTATTGTATTGTGATAAAATAATTTTAACATAAGTTTTTAAATTATTTAATATGGTGACAAATATTATTCTGAAAATATTAATTTGGGGCACTAAAAATTTAACACAATATATTATGATAAAATATTATGATGAAAGAGTGTATATTATAATTTATTTTATATATTCATTTATCATAACAAAAATTTTTGAGTTGAAAATTTTGGGCCCAATGACTCAAAATTCAAACTTTTTCATGAATTTTCAAATATATCCAAACTTCTAATTGAGTTAATTGCACCCTAATTTAATGAATTTGTTTTAATTATATATATATATATATATATATATATATATATATATATATATATATATATATATATATATATATATTAACAATATAATAATTGTTATGTGTTGTAGATGCTATCTAACAGAGTCA